>JAVFBW010188075.1:0-10406 GCA_034783835.1 Mopalia ciliata
AGAGATTTAACAGGTGTTCATGAGTGTAATATGTCCTGTTTTATACAGATATTGTGACCGCTCTAGTTTCGTCATTAGCTGAGACTTTGTATCAGAATTCTCCAGATAATTTCTGGAAAGAAGCTAAGGCAGTAACCAGTAAGCGTACAGCTTTGCCGAATAGAATTGATAATACTAAAGATCAATCTGATATGGTCACCTTATGAACTTAATATTATTGAAACCCTGGGCTGTTTTAAAAAAACAAGGTGCTTGGTGTTACTTTTGTATCTCTATCAAATGTTCGTGATATTGTTGCAGAAATGAAACCTTATATAAAGTCCCCAGTCTGTGATGAATTGTCCTTAAAACACCTTCTAATATCTCCCCAAATTTTAATTGTACATTTGTCGCTTTGCCTGTTCAAATGCCACATTGGTCCGCAGACATATGCTTGAAAATATGGCAAGTGTTGTTCGGACACCACCTGAACAAAATTGGAAACCTAAACAAATCAGACAATAACAGGCCTATTGCTGTTGCAACTGTTGTTTTGGAGGTGGTTGAGTCGGTATATTAGAACAATGTGAATTTCGTTTGCACTATTCTGACATTCAATTCAGTTTTAAACGCATTCATTAAAATGACCAATGCATTTATCAACTTAAAGGAATAGTCCGCCTTTACCTATCTAATGGCAGACTGTTTTGTCTGTTTACGGACTCTAACAAAACATCGATAGAGTTAACTTGTTATTGAACGTAATGTTCCCATGTATATTGTTTACCTTATTTAAATTTGACACCTAGCTTTATGGATTACAACTTCTGGTTTATTATGGGTGCAACGTTTCAATGTCTATTCAGACATTGTTCTCAAGCAATAATGATATACAGCTGTACAGCATTTATATATATACAGTATTCTAGCAAGATTATGCAGAAAAGACCAATTATTGGGTAGTGTTAATCTTAATGGGTTCCCAGAGGGTGGTAGTAATCACAGGTTATTCTCTACATGGCTGTTTTGATATAGATTATGAGTTGAAAATGTCCTTTACTTAAATTTGGTTTAAAGTTCAATCCTTTCCCTGTTAAATGGAGGACAATCATGTCTGAATCTGTCAAGGCGTTCAATGGTGTCAATCAAGGTGAATTTGTGTCCCCTTTTCTTTTTGCTTTGTATCTTCATGACTTGAATGATATGTCATTGAAAAAGGTTGGGGTAGGATGTAATGTTGCTGGCATGTTGTTCAACCATCTGTTGTACGTAGACGGTCTACGCCCATGGCGACCCTCCACACGGTCTATCTGGTGTTTGCTGTATATTTTGTACAGCATCAAAAAGACTGTTTGTCTAGTGGCCGTTCCCCCCCCCCCCCCCTCCCTTTGTACCTTGATGGATTATTTGTAATACTTTGTAATACACAGTGTTAATTAATTTGGAGAAATGTTCGTAAGATTGTATACTCGTTAAAGAAGAGAATTGAATCCAGGTCTAATCATGTGTTGGCTTCCATTCGAATATAGGTTGTGCCTAGGCCGTCCATTCTCTTTCAGGGGACGGACAATCATGTTCTTAGTTTCTTCATTCTCTTTCAGAAGACGGACAATCGTGTTCTTATTTTCTTCGTGATTAACATGTATTTTCTAGAGACTTGCCGGATCCTCATCGTTCGACTCGTATTCATGATAGTCGGCGGAGGGACTCGAATCCGTGAACGGTACATCGAGATAGATTTGATAGGCTGGCGCTAACCAACTTAATCGGCGGGCACGATAAATGTTCTCTTGTAGAGCAGATGGCATTCTCTATTAATAAAGAGTTATATCTGGAATGTATGTCTATTTCGTTAGTGTTTACCGGTTCCTCTTATGAATATGCATGTCGAAACGAGTACCGCAGTTTTGAAAATGGAACATCATCGCTGACAAATTGTGATACTTCCATCATCAGACATGCAGTATTTGTATAATATTAATATATATTTTTTTGTGGGTCATTTGTAGCTTACATTTAACCCAGCAAAGCCATAAATGATAATGTACCCACGAATAAGCCATCATTATTTGTATTTACTGTTACAGAAATGTCACATCATTTGATTCCATATTCTCTACCCACCCACACCCGCGATTTTCGGACTATAATCTATCACAAATGTCGTTTCATTGATATTTTTAGTCTAAAATGTAACACAAATCTAGTAGTGTTTAGTATGCCAAATAATGTAATTCACATATATTGTGTCCACAACCATCCTGCCACTGATAGTCTGCACTGTGCCGGCAAATGTTCTATCATATGCAGCCTACGTGGAATCCACAGATATCCATTCGTAGGTTGCCTTTAATGTTACTCAAATGTCACAACATTTGGTATACTATTATATCCCCACCAATAAACCTGTATTTTCTTTATAAATGTTCTGTCATTGATAGGCTTTTATACCTCCTAATACACTCCTATGCTATCTTATAATGAACACACTGACATTCTGTCATCACCAGCCTTTATTGTACCCATCTACGTCCTCCCATCGATGTCCTCATTGATACCTACAATCTCGTTTTTTGCTTTGAAAGATTTTCTCGTCTATAGATTCGAAAAGAGATATTTTTGCATAAACTGTGAGACTATAAAAATTGGTCTACCTCCCTGTCTAACCATTTTTGTCAAATGTGAGCAACCTTTAAAGACTAACGATTGACCAGATACTATTTTAAGTTTTTTTTTTCCAAAGTGATCCACAACAGAGCTGTTTTAACATTCTATTTAGATTGGAAGCTGTAATTTTATCTATTGATAGGAAAAAATTCTCAGTCAATGAAAGATATCCGATTTTCACTGAATGGCCTTCCGCTTTAATATTCAATTGGGTAATTTTCCTAACGATCTCGAAGATAACTTCTAAACTGAAGAATATAGAGTACTTTTGACCGGAAGCGTGACTGATCATATGTCATTGTTATGATAACCACTCAGGATCTTTTAGGCACACTGAACCATGAATAGCTTTTAACTTAAAATACTTATTTTACAAAATACCTGTAACTCTGTGTCAACCTTCCTTTGTGTCCATTGGCAAAAACTGTTCTCAATCCAAAACGTCAGTAAAATGACTGCTAGACTTAGGGTAGATAGGACTCTCATTGTCACCACGGAAATGCAGCCGATGTTGAAAAGAGTTTGTGTGAATAAATGGAGCTCTATATAAGGACGTCTTTGATAAATATAGTTTACAGCTGTAAGATTAAGGCGACAAATTCATATCATCTTACAGACTGGCTGGTTGAACAAAACTGGCATTACCAGATGACATTTATTGTACAAATGGAGGTCTTTGTTCCATTTCAGGAACACACCCCCAATTCCCAGGCCAGCCCTGTTTTCCCGCAGGTACCATGCGCTTGACTTTTTGATAAAGCTGCAGTAAAGTATCCTATATGACGCGGACGTTAAAATGAACACTGATTATCAATTATCGGTTAACATGAAGGGTCCTCTATCTTCTGTAACCCTTATGACATGTGTCCATGTTCTCACAGACGCAATTCTCTTTGACAGAAATACCCGAAGTATACAGGTTGGTGTTTCCGGGCAAGACAGATCAGAAAAGAAGGACCAAATAACATATAAATCACCCTTTAAGTACTTTATCTTACTAAAAAATATGACGTGCAGTATCAAATTATACAATTATAAACTGCAATACGCAGCATAAGCTTTAGGGTTTATATCAGTGTTAAATTTGTTTATAAATAATTTGTAAAGTGAAAGTGTATTAACATTAACATAATTGTGGGTTTTTCTGAGGAATTGCTGTTTATAAGCGATATTTTAGGCCTTACATTACGTACGTTATTTATACGTCGTTTCCAATGATCGAGGTGCGTGTATAAATTTAAGTTTGAATGTGTTCGGATTATACCAAGTCCAATTCTTTGCCTGACTGAATGCAAAATTATTGTATTGCTAAGTATTATACAACAATAACATCTGTAAAATCCTTAAACAAATTGGTTTCTTGTTATTTCACTTTTTTTTTTAATTCTGTTTTAAAATGAATTGAGCAGCAAAACAGTGTCTTACATTTCAGCGTGCAACTTTACACAACAAACCGATTTTTTCTGTTGTAACTATGGAGACAGATTTTCTCCGCTCTAAGACTTCCCCCCGGCCAAGAAAACCTCCTTTCCAAAACACGCAAAGCATAAAAAATAAACAGCCATTAATTTACGTTCTAATTTATCGATTGTCTATTTAATGCTTCACTCCGAGGATCGGGGGCTCGATTCCGTGCCGGCGCCAGTCTTCGTAAGTTACGATACCAGAATCTGAACTTGTTAACATCAATATACTGCTGCACTATGTGGAAAGAAAAGTATGGTAATATATTTATAGAATAATCGATAATATAGCGTTGTAATTTGACGTGGGGATAGTTTCAGTTGTATTGGGAGGCTATTGAGTGCAATATGTGTATATTGCCAAACAAAACATGTATGAACTGACGCGGTGAACAAATTTAATTTCGAAAGCGGACAGGATCGTAAATTTATAAACTTCATTAAAAATGTGTTAATAAACATATACAAAACTCATATGAACACCGTAAATAAAGATAAACCTTCCAGTACAAATCCTACGATCCCTTGCAGACGTGGTAAAAACCAATGTCTTCCCGCGGGCCGTGTGTTTCCCCAAGGAAGACTATAAAACATCTATTAAAAGGGAGTCAAACAAACACAGACCTTTCAAGCTTTAGGGTTGTTTAGTTAACATAATGACTCAGGAAATTGCCATATTACCAACAAACTCACTTTTATGACAAGAACCTGTTTTTTCGAGATTTGTTTGTTTGTTTGTTTGTTTGATTGGTGTTTAACGTCGTATCAAGGGTATTTCACTTATATGACGACGGGCACAAATACAGAACATCACAAACAAATCTGCTTCTCGTTACTCTTTAGCTCTGAGAACACCAGGGCAACAGAAAGCAACCTCTTTTCTCGCCTCTTGCTATCGACCGAGGAAGCCGAGGGAGTATTCTGCAGGGCCATGGCCCACCCGCTATCTCACGGGGCATGTTTTTTTTCTAGAGGACACAGGTCCATATTTTTCTGAGGGTAAAATTTGATGCAAAACATCTCAAACACCCAGAAGGCATCACTGAAGTAAGTCAATCAGTTTAAGGAGCATTTGTCTTTTTACATCGTATATGTGGACGGTGTTCGCATCCGCCATGTTAAGAGATAGGCTTCTGCTACATTGTCTATTAGCATTGCTTCAGATATACTAGGATTTTCATATGCTCATAAATCGGTGTAATGATGTCTATTTAAAGATACTGTTACTTTATCCAAACAGGCTTGAATTGATAACTTCAAATTAAAGGCATACATTATTTTCTTTCATTTCAAATCAAAATCAAATCAAAATGGGAAACCTCGTAAAGCATCTCTCACGATTGACAGACCACATTGAGCAACTCCGTCATAAACCCGAGGGACACTGACGAACTCGAAGCAGCGACAGACCACTTTGAGCAACCCACCCATGGACCCGAGGGAGACTGACGAACTGGAAGCAGTGACAGACCGCTTTGAGCAACTCATACATAGACCCGAGGGAGACTAACGAGCTCGAAGCAGTGGCAGGCCACTATGAGAAACTCATTCATGGACCCGAGGGAGACTGGCGAACTCGAAGCAGTGGCAGACCACTTTGAGAAACCCACCCATAGACCCGAGGGAGACTGACAAACTGGAATCCGTGACAGTCCGCTTTGAGCAACTCATACATAGACCCGAGGGAGATTGACGAACTCAAAGCAGTGGCAGACCACTTTGAGAAACTCACCTATAGACCCGAGGGACACTGGCGAAGTCGAAGCAGTGGCAGACCACTTTGAGCAACTCACCCATAGACCCGAGGGACACTGGCGAACTCGAAGCAGTGGCAAAAATAAACCTTAGGAAAAATAAAACTTTTGAACATCAACAACGTCAGTAACAACAACAAAAGCAAATCTTAATTAATCTCTACAAAAAGGAATGGAATACAAAAGTAATTTCGCTACACTGTTACAAGAATAAATCTAGCAACAAATGAGAGGACAAATGGTCAGGTGAGGGAGAAAATACGGTTCGAAATCCCAGCTGAAAACATGTGCTTTAAAATGAGAAATGACAAATATGTTTGTTGGACAGTTTGATGATAATCGTACAGCTTCGTCTTTATCTGGCCTATTTAATTTCCATATCTGCATATATAAATTGTCTAGAATTGTTGGCTGTGTTTCTTGGAATAAAATCGTTTGTTTGCGATTTACATCATAAACATGTTAAATTGTTGATAGATAACACCACAGCTGCTGTTTGCTCAATTAATCATATGGGCACTAGTCACTCTGATACATGTAATCAAATTACACAACAGATATGGCAGTGTTGTATAGAAAACAATATCTGGATATCGGCTTTTCATGTACCAGGAAAATTTAACATTGAGGCTGACAAGGAATCTAGAAAGCAATTTAAAGAGACTGAGTGGATGTGAGATAAAGCAGTATACCTGACTATTATTATCAAGTTACAGGTAGCGCATGATATTGATCTTTTTGCCAGTAGACTTAACTACCAGTTAACGCCCTATGCTGCATCATGCTTGACCCAGGAACATTCTGTATTGTTGCGTTTTCCCTTTGTTGGGAAACTTATGATTTTCACGTTTTTCCTCCTTTCAGTGTAATACTCGGAGTTCTACAGGAAAAGGTGGAAGGCAGAGCGACAGGAACTATCATAGTTCCAGACTGCCCAACTGAGACGTGGTACCCACGATTAGCCAGGATGTTGATTCAACCTCCATTGATATTACCGCAAAAACGTCGTCTCCTAACACTGGCAAGTTTCCCAGAGGAAATTCACCCACTAGCTCACAAAATAACTCTTCTGACATATTGTTTGTCTGGGGTGATCTCCAAAATAAACGATTTTCACAAACGGTTACCAATTTCATCCAAAAATCATGGCGTGGGTCTACGCAAACACAATACCGCTGCAGAAGTGGGAAAAGTACTGTAATTCCAGAGGGTTTGATCCAATTTATCCCTCTATAACGGATGGTTTAAAACTAGCTTAAACTGGATGCAGCTACACTGCTATAAACACGGCAAGAAGTGTCATTTCCTCTTTTGTTTTTTGACTAACAGTGTAAGCTTTGGTGAGAATCCTCTTGTAAAAACTTATGAGGGGAGTAATTAATGACCAACCATCGTTACCAAAATATAGTCATATTTGGAATGGCTATAAGGTGTTGTATTACTTTAGGAATTCGGAACCTGTTGACAAACTCAACTTTAAAGACTTATCTTTAAATGTAACAATGTTACTTGCTTTGCTCAGTGGACAAAGATGTAAAACATTGCGGTGTTTTAATGTATAGTATGACTCTCTCTGAAACTAAAGGTGTGTTTTCAATAAGAGATTTGCTTAAAACGTCGAAGCCGGATTGGCATTTATCATATGTTGAGTATGTTTCTTATCCACAAGACAGCAGACTTTGTGTTGTAAGCTATTTGAAGGCCTATTTTAAAAGAGTCCCAAAGTTCAGGGGAGATAACTCATCATAACTTGTATTAAGTGTTAATAAACCCCACACACCTGTATCTACTTGTACCATTTCTCGTTGGATAAAAACGATAGTAACTAGAGTAGGTATTGCCACTGATATTTTTGGTGCACACAGCACGAGGGCTGCAAGTACAACAGCCTCCTTAACCAAACAGCTGTAATCATATTCAGAACAAAGAAATTCAATACCGTTTTGCCAACTTAGGTACTCTCAGAAACATGTAACAGAACTGAGCCAAAATTACTAATGTCAATAGGTTTATTGTAATGATAAGCAAAAGTACTGCTATTGGACCAGCCTGCACTCTCCATGATTGTCTGTATCGGTACGCCTCTGGTTAAGGAGGCTGTTGTACTTGCTGCCCACTATTCATGTGCAGCCCATGTGGGTCCCACATAAAGCCCACAAAGTACCCTTAGGGCCGACAAGTAGAAGAACGATGATCAAAAGATGACCACACCTAATGAGGAACCTACACCCAAATACAGGTCTTCACTGTTTTATTTATAATATCGATGAGAAACAACCGCTGTTCAACCCAACTTACACGACTGGGGACAGTCAAACTTATTCGTTTTTAAAAAGTTGCAGCTGGATCGCTTTTCCTTAACAACATCTTCACCTCAATCGTTGACTTAACCCAGACCCGTCCAGCGCCTGAAGTCTAACACAAGGGCGCACAGTTCAGATTTGTTTTTGATCTTTGACTCTTTCAATCCAACCGACTTCTCACAGGTCCGCGCTGAGTGTATATAAAAGAGGTGACCAAGCTAGAGTCTTTGTCATACCACCCCCAGACGTATGTTGATCGGGAGTATATGGGGTAAGACGATTATTTTGGGGACACCGCTTCTTGGCTGATACCTGAACCATGGTCTCGTCATCACAAAGATCTACCAGGTGATGCAGTACCGACCCAGCACGTGTTTCAAACCGTTTGCTGACCACGTGATAAAAAGATGACCAAACTCCTCAGGAAGAACCTACACCCAAATACAGGTTGTGACTTCACTGTTTTATTTATAATATCGATGAAGAACACCCACTGTTCAACTCAACTCACACGACTGTGGACCGTCAAACGTATTCGTTGTTAAAAAGTTGCAGCTGGGTCGCTTTAAAAATCAAACCACGTGAAAGAGCGACTTCGCGTTGCCTAAACAACATCTCTACCTCAACCGGGTCACGTGAGCAATGGCGATCAGCTACCACGTTCATTCAGATGCTCTGGGTACGGGTGCGGATTCCCCCTGTGACAGACAATTGTGAACTTAATTTTATAGCTGCAGTTTATTTAAAGTGTATGCCCTAACAACGGACCAATTATATTGTCGACATGGGAAACAAAAAGGTGATCAAACGAAAAATCCGAAGACCGTCACCACAACAACACCACATGGACAGAAAATTGGCAATGAGACGTCGGCAAATGAAAAAGAACTGCCCGACACTGAAAATGTGTCAAGTGACTATGAACAACCAGCTTCTCCGGCGTATTTGAGCCTTTTAACTTATCGGAGATGGCTTTTAAAACGGAAGCGTTGGGCAGTAATAAGACAGTTGAAGAACGCCTTGTCAGATTGGAACAAGTTACCGAGAAAGAGAGAAGTAAAATGAGAGAAGTAAAACAGGGAATAACATTTATGAACGATAGTGTAGAAGCTTTGAAAAATACTGTTGATAAGAAATCTAAAGGTGTCTCAGAAATAGAGAAAAGGTTGTCAAATTCCTTGTCAGAAAACTCACTGCAAGAACGTCTCAATAATCAAGATTCAGCCGACGCAACTACATTAGCCTTTATGGTCTGCCTGAAAAACGTGGAGAGGCGTCAGCTGATGTAACTGAGAAAGTCACTAAAATCTTGAAACAGAAATTCCATAGATGTAGTACAGAGTCGGACCTCATCGAAAGGGCGCACGGAGTCGGTCCCTTTAATTCAGGTAGAATTCAGGTGTTAAATTCAAGGATGGAAGGTTTAATACAATATGGCGTCATAAACTATGCAATTCAAGATGCAGCATCTTATACAAATTCTTTCTTTAATTATTCATTAAAAATTATTCATATAAATATGTGGTTAGACAAATAGGACAATAAGTGTTAATGCTCAGAAATCTAGAGCAAACGATAATTTCAAAACATTTAGTTAACATTAATTTTATGGGAAAACCTTGTTATTTTATTTGTACATGCATTGAATACAATTGATTTTCCCTGTAACAATGTTATAGTAACGTACAGTGTATCACTTATCATCACATTCTTTTTTTAGATCTGATACATGTACCTATTCAACCTTCGATGAATGAGAATTATCACAGTATCATGTCAATTTGGAAAATTTTTCGTTTTTTTGTTTAGTGATTTGAGGTATTATTATACAGAGGGGGAGTCTGCTCCTATCACCCAGTGTTTCTGTCTTTTTGTACCATAACAATGT
This sequence comes from Mopalia ciliata, assembly GCA_034783835.1. Lineage (NCBI taxonomy): Eukaryota > Metazoa > Mollusca > Polyplacophora > Chitonida > Mopaliidae > Mopalia > Mopalia ciliata. Next base: position 10,055 of record JAVFBW010188075.1, read on the forward strand.
CTTATTTCAATTATTTTTACCTTTATCTATGTTTATTTTTGTTTGTTAACACTGATCATAAATGTAATCATGCAATTCCAAGAGCTATTTATATAAGACTTTATCATGACATCAGTAGGAGTACTATTATAATCTCTTTTTATGGAGCATTCCAATATTAACATTAATTTTGTGTTGTTTAATTTTCAAGGGATAGCAAATTTTTAAAAAGACGTGCAGTGTTTAGAAACATTAGAAAGAAAGGAAAATGAATTTATCTACTACAAAAAACACATAGCACAAAGAAAGATGGGGTATATTGGCGTAGTGAATGGGGAGGTGAGATTCTGTTAAGTAATGGTGAGGGTAATAG
>JAVFBW010188086.1:0-10406 GCA_034783835.1 Mopalia ciliata
TAGGGCTGAAAACAGCGGAATAAACTTTCTTTTTAGTTGGTATATAGAAAAACCGGCATGCAAAGAATTAAGTGTCTTAAATTAATATTTATAAAACCATTTGTGTGCATGCGTGAATCCAGTTGTTGAGCGAAAATATGTTCATTCAAGAGTCCAAATGTAAGACATCTGGCGGAATTGATCATTGCACACTTTGAAGTGGTGGAGCTGTTACTCCTTCTGCTATACCTCCACCATGGTTACACTCAGTGGTATTGAGAAATCAGCAATGCTGCATGCACAGAATTAATTACATCCAAATGTCTCATATTCCTGTGTGTGTGTGTTGTTTTGGGGGGTTTTTTTTTTTGTTTTTTTTTTTACTGACTAACAGCAGTTCAACTTTTCACATTATTGACCTTGATGTGTGAAAATACAGTGTTTTACATACTTTATCAGATAAACCCTTAATCAGCTTGATAGATAAATCTCTGTAAGGACTTCAGGTGAAAACATTTCCTGTTCAAGGGCAGATAACTGCACATGATTATTTGTGTTAACCTGACCTCTTGGCTTATCTCCCTTGGCACCTGTTCAGATCACCAACTGTATTTATACAGGCTTGCCAAGAGCTGTTTTATCAGCAGCTAGCTGCTTACAAGTTACAATGGGACAAGATGCAAAGATGTTGATCTGGTAAATTTTCCCCATCACAAATTCAAAATCTGGAAAAATTGTGATATTATAAACAATTCAAACTGAACATGCGTGCGTTATATATAACTACTTCAGGACAAAGAAGAAAGATTTCCAGACATAGAGCTTGACACATTAAATGATCTAAATATATATATATTTCAAAGTCATTACATCAGTTCTACTTGGAGACAGCATTGTAAAATACAACACAAGAAAAGTGTACCAAATTTCACACATGCCATAACAGGTGGGTCCATTTACAGTGAGTGTCACAATTGACTAATTGGTGTTCTAAGATATTGGTGTTCTAAGATAGTGCTAACGTATATTCCACTTCTGAGATGACAAGGTTCAACAGTTAACGTAACACTTACACAACCAGAGCGTGGGAAGTGATTTGCAATGCTGAAAAATGAATCTTCCACATGTGCTAGGACAGCATGAATTCATAATACATGTAGTGTAGTAATGATAAACAAAACAATCAGTAAAATAGGTAAAAAGGCAATACGAAGATTAATATAGCCAATTGTGCCCTGTGACTCTCAGGGTTTGATCCTGTCTTTGTTTGTTGATACCCTTTCCACTAAAACACAGCCACATGTGCCCTTTCCTCATCCTCTAAATTTATTCACGCTGTATTCGGCGTTCTTTCACTCATACAAGAGTCTGCTAGCTTATGGGAGAAGTAAATCACTTCAAGGCCATTGGCAAAAAACAATGACAAAATGGGACAATCAAAAGACAAAAACAGACCCACTGGCAGACAGATCTGTTTTTGTTGCCGCCTTTATTCAGAGAGCTCCAGGGCAACAAGACATTTTCTCCAACCACATACACTTATAAACAATAAGTGCCAATGTTGAGGCTTACCAAGAAAGTATCAAACAAATTTCACTTTATTTCAATTTTGTTAATTGCTATAAACCATTAACCATTACCCACTTGTGGACATTTTCTCAAAGTATGTTATACAAATGACTTTAGACTCAATAAGAAACTGTACATGATAATCCATGAACAAACTAACTACAAATAAATTTAAGAAGTCTATTGATATATGGGACTGTCGTTATTACGTAGATAAGGCAAGGAACATGCATGTTAGACAAACACCAAGTGATTTCCAGTGGGTTAGAGAACATGTCAACATGCATTTAAACATGTACATATAACATAACTTTAGAGATTTATGATGTTTGTCCCCAACTTACATCATCTGCAATTTACACAAGCATTAAGTACAGCTATTTTCAAACAAATTGAGGCTTAGGTTATATGCAACTGTTTGCTGAATTATTTTGTCATTACAAGTCACCTGTAAGATTAAACTTTTAAAGTTAATATGTTTTAATTTTGCTAATCAAAATACACAGCTTAAAAGGATTACAACTTCGGACAAGATATTAAAAGTAACTTTGATGTCTATTCAGGCAGCGTACATGTTGAAGTTTTAAAAAGGCTTTAATATGTTGTGCCAATAAAATGTATCTGAAGTTCTTATCCATTAATTCTAGGCCTCTACAGGTTATTCAACATGCAAATGAACATCAAAGGTATTCCCAAATGGTTGTTACCTAGAAAAAGTATAAAAAATATAGTCCAATATTCACTAAAAGATTTGCAACTTGTTTCATTAAAAATTCAGCATACATGTGGATAAATTGGGATTTGAACATCTGACTTTTTATACAGAGTCAACTGTGATTCTCGAGTGACGTCACCAGGCGAATTTACCAAGAACTGGTATCTATAGAAACCTGACCACCGTTTTGTTATTTCTCATTATCTAGCAATTCTTCGTGTATCTCTGGTATGGAATCGTTATTATCCGCCACAGAGTCGGCATTATCTCCCACAGATTGTTCCGAATGGAGTTCCCCCTGCCTATGTCACAGCTCAAATAACTTGAATGAAGAGTCGCAAGTTTGTAAGTGAATAAAACAAATTCTAAGTGTCAGAAAAACACAGGATTTATATTACGGATTGTTTATAGTATTACCTTTGTAATTCAGTCACTTTCAATCTGATTTAAAACCCATTTGGGAATACCTTTAAACCACAAAATCAAACACAAAAAACCAAAATCTTAAAACTTGTTTCATCATATGTTTGTTTCAATTTAGATTGGAAATGGACATGTACTATAAAACCTTTAACAATCCTAATTTTATAGGTCAAAAACTGTTTTAGCCAATTTTTAACTTGTTCTTTGTATATACGATACAACAATAAAGTATTAAACCTAAATGAATGGGCACATATAACACTTTCTGAGTCACAAACCTATTTACTATTTTTCTATAAATGATTATGACTAAATGAGGAAAGTAAAATAGATGCCTGACCGATGGTGTCCCACTCTACAGATTGATCCGTGTTTACACAAATCTATGTTAAACCTTGTTTAAAGATATGAATGCTCCCTATTTATTCATCTGTAATGTAGACAGATAAGAGATAACAGAGTTGGAATACTTGTTTAATCAGATCACTGAGAAGTCAGCCCAAAACGTTACACCTCTGCTGTGATTACTATATGTATATGATAACACACTCAACTTTAAGCAAGACATAGGAGAAATCAATCAATAAAAGATGATATTTTCTATCCAATACCTTGTTGTGCTGAATGACAATTTGGTTAATTCTTGGATCAATTACATGTACTCTGGAAATAGGCCATTAGTTTGGTAAATGGGATCTCATTGGACGTAAGAAAAAACATAACATAAATCGCACTCAATGGGAGAGTCAGTAAGATCAAATGTAGAACATTTGTAATTTTGTAGTTTAAAGCTGAATGTGGAGATTGATTGATGTTTGGCGTCATTTTCAAGGGAATTTCACTTACATGTTGGTGGTGTACTGCCAAAGCAGCAGCACCCATAAAGTTTGTTTGTTTGATTGGGATTTAACGTCACACTCAAGGGTATTTCACTTATATGACGACGTGCCAGCCCAATGGGTGAAGGAAACCCCCCTTGACACCAGTGGCAACAAACAAAGACAGGTCGGGACAAATACAGGACGACGACAACAGGACGCAATGCAGACACCACAAACAGATCGGCTTCCTTTTCCCCTTTAGCTCTGAGAGCACGAGGGCAACATGAAGCTCCCTTCAACCGCCCGCCACCCATAAAGTGGGCTGTTATATATAAATGTTCTGTTGGACAATTTACCATTCCTCCATAGCTGATAACTCAAATTTATTTAAATTCTATGACCTTTTTACTTATTGATGGCAGATTACCAGCCTTATAGGTTTGTTTGTTACTTATATGACGATGGATTGTTCACTTCACACTGCACCCAGCCTTATAACAGGGGAAAACCAAGAGGAAACCTCGTAAAAATCACCCTTGCGATTGCCGGAGCCACAACATGTGACTAGCTCATATACCTGATGGTCGACAGGCGGACTCGATCCAGTGCCAACCCAATAGGTAAAGGAAACCACACTCACTATCACAAGCAGCATATAATGACAAAAAAGAGTCATCACAAAACACAATACAAAGGAACCACAAACATATCGACTTCATGTTGCCCCTTAGCTCCAAGAGCAACACGGCAACAGGAAATTCCCACTAACTTCAGTCCAAGTATGCAACTAACTTAAAATTCTTATTAAAAATTTTAACGGATCAATGAATAATAAATAATAAAATTGAACATCAAACAAACTCTGCATATCTAACAATTAATAATAAACACTTCCTAAAATATGTTTGATACACATGTAGACGAGTAACTCGGAGTACGGCCCTGGTCTCAGAAATCAAATTAAATTGTCTCATAAATATTTGTCCACAAAGAACCAATGTATCACAGTATCACACATAAACAAACATGAACCTATTCACACTGGCATATATCAGCAATTTAAACAAATAGCAACCGGATATTTAAAAGAATTTATTTTATTATGATTGCATACACCTATTTGATGCATACCTCACATGTCACGTGATGCATGTTACAAAGTTACTATAGGGATTAGAATCAAAATAATATTTTACTTCAATTCTTTCTTTATTATTGTTTTAACATCTAGCCTTTTTTTAGTCACTTTAGTAAAAAAGTCAAACAACAAAAGCCTAAAGTCTTTAAAACATTTTTATTTTGATTTAGCTCTTAATTAGTGTGATTTTTGGGACTATAGCAAAACAGTCAAAGAACATTAGACTAAAGTCTTCAAAACAATTTTAAATTTAGTTCTGAATTATTTATTTCACATTCAGGTTATTGTCAGTAACTATAGTGAAACAGTCAAACAAAAATAGTCAGAAGTCTTTTACATATTTTTAAATTTTAATTTTGTTCTAAATTAGTGTATTGATAAGCGCAAGCCTTTTTTTGTGACAACAGTGAAATAATCTTTTAAACATTTTTTTTTTTATTATTAATTTTTAATTAGTGTTTTAATGGGCAGATTTTTTTGTGACTATAGTAAAACAGTCAAACGACACTAGGCCTAAAAAAAAATTTCTTGTTTCCTCTAACCCGACTGACCCTACGAAATAGCTATGAGTCTAAAGTTTTTATTGGCTTTTGAAGAAAAAATTGAAAAAAAAAACCCAAAACAATTAAATAAATAAATACATAAATAAATAAAAAGTACATCGGTCAAACACCAATAGTCTGAAATCTTTACACATTTTAATATTTGTTAATTATTGTTTTAACATGCAGGCCTTTTTTGGGGACTATAGTTTAACAGCCCAATAACAATAGTCCATAGTCTGACAGAAGAATAAGCAGAGGCTTCTGTTTATATCCCAGTGTTTATATGGTTATTAACTATGGGGGGGCTGTTTTGAGTGGCAAGAAAGATTATCGTCAACTCAGGGGTGAGAATTGAGATTTAAAAGGGTAATGACAAACAAGCCTCTTACAAATGCTGGGTTCACTACTCCAGTGAAGGTAAACAAATGGATAAATAAATGAACAAACAATCCTATAAAGCTCTGTTCATAAGGGGGCTATTCATATCACACAGTGGAGGCTGTAATTAAACGGCTGGTTAAAAGATAATGTGAATAGTGGGTCACATCTTAAACACAATTAAATTTCCGTAAGAGGGGGGTGAGGTAGGTGTTAAGTCAATGTTATGTGAATTATAATTCTTGCTATTTGTTGCCTTACTGTCAATTTCATTGCTGATACAAGGACATTTAATGAAACACATAAATATTTTGTTAATAAAAAAATTAAAGGAAATTGAATACCTTGATCATTTATTTATAAAACACTCAATAGCCACTTTTTCTATTCTTATCATGAAAGAGTTTGAATTCTTTGTGACAGGTATGTTGCTAGCATTGCCTATCAAGTCAGACAATATGATTGGACAGCTACTTGACTCACGAGGACAGGCTGGCTTTGCGTCATATCAACCAGGTAGAAAAAAAAACAGAAAGCCCAAGAGGACTTTTATCAGTTCAGCTGAGAGCTTGTACCCTCAACCTGTCAAATTGTTGACTCCAAACTATTTGCAGTTTTCTCTCAGGGAACCGATTACATGAAGTCAGATTTATTTATTTGATATTGGTACAGGAACATGTACAGCAAATCAAATGCAACTGAAAAGATTAATGAAGGCAGACAGCTGGGACATAGTTCAGTAGTTTCATTCGTGCCCAAGGATCCAAAACATCTTGTATAGATAGCCTTGAAGAAACATTATTAGATATTTCACACCAAATTTCTTCTTCAGTGAGCTTGAGGACAAAGTGTTTTTCTTATTCGTGTGCCGATCAAGGTCATCAGGATTCAAAGAAGATAACGAGTTAACTATTGGGCTCGAGCTGGGTGGTCAAATGACAGGTAAAACAAATTAGGACTGAGTGAGACACTTGTTTGATATATACAGTCAGAGAATTGGTTCAAGTGTCCAGTGTCAGGTGTGAGACACTTCTTACACAGCGACTAAGGAAAGTGATCTGTCAAACAGTCTAAAAAGAAAATACCTTATTTGAGAGGTTGAATACCCAACGAAATTGACATAATGTTTTTTATCACCTGGATTTCAGTCTATTTTATTCTCTGTGGGATTTCTTTAGTTCAGTGTGTTTTGACTCCAGCCCCGCCATGCCCGTCTGGATGTACTACCTGTGAAAGACTTCCAGGTACTTCTTACGTTATTCGTGCAGTTTGCTCCGGGGTCCCGCCCAGTAATTTACCAATGAGTATTAGAGAACTACGAGTTAAAAATGTTGTATTTCCGGGAGTTCTGACACCGGATAGTTTTGAGAACAAAACTGACCTGACTTTGTTGGAAATGACAAATTCAACAGGTTGTCAAGTTATTTGGGATGAGGCTTTTAGTGTTTGCTCAAAGTTGAATAATCTGATAATTGAGAACACAGATTTACTGGGTGTCGGAGAGAAGAGTTTCTGGGGGCTTGTAGGCCTTGAAACTCTCAGTTTGAAACATAACAACCTAATGAATATCGAGAAAGCCTTTCTTGGCTTAAAGAAACTCACACACTTGGATCTTGATTCAAACCAGCTGCCTGCCATAACTTCAGATATGTTTCAAGGACTGGCAAATTTGTACGAGTTACGATTGGCTGGAAACAAAATTGCCAAAATAGAGCCAGACTCTTTTCAGGGTTTAACATCGCTCTACCAGCTGGATCTTGGAAATAACAGAATCACCATATTAGAGAGTGGGCTCTTTCGAGGTTTGTCTAATCTTAGAAAACTTAATATGAAAAATAATCAAATATCACAAATTAAATCTTCAGCTTTCAATGGGACAATGTTACAACAAATTGACCTGGCTTCAAACAGCTTCACAAAGTTTCCGCTGAATGCTTTTATCAACCTAGCTCACGTCCCCCAACGGTTGAGTTTTGCCAACAACTTAATCACGACAGTTGAGGATTATAATTTCAAAGGTTTAGCTCTACAGGTACTTGACTTAGGATATAACAAAATAAGTTCAGTCAGTGCAAAGGCTTTTGAGGACTGCAGCATCCTGATGGTTGAACTGGATTTCAACAATATCACAACGCTGCCTGAGCAAATTCAACCATTTTGGGAAAAGGCACGAGCCATTACAATTGGCGGCAACCATTGGAACTGTGACTGTGATCTCCTATGGATGGTACGTTTCATCACAAAAAGTAGTCCCAGGAAATATAAAGCAAGCGCTACAGCTCCCATGCCTACTTGTGAAGGAGGAGCTAAATATGCAAATCAGCTGTTTAATATTGCAGAACCCGCCTTAGAAGCTGAATGCATCACTACAACAATGACTGAATCTACAACTGAAACAGAAACTTCAACAAGTGAACCTTCGACTGAGAGTTCCACAGTCACAACAACTGACATGGAGACAACCGAGTTTGTAACAACAACAACAACAGAACTTACGACTACCACTGCTAGGCCGTTAACAACGACCTCAACACGGAAACCAACTGAGCCTGAAACAACCGTAACTATGACAACAGCTGTGATGGCAGAGAAAGACAATCCATTATACCCAGGTCTGTGGATTGGACTGGCTGTGTTAGCTGGGGTTTTGATGGCTGGTATTGTTCTCTGGTATTTCTTTATAAAGCGACCAAAAGCTTCCAAAATTAGTCCGCAGGATGAGAAAAGCCGATTCCCTGACATGGTATCTCCAACAATGATCCAAGTTCAAGCCCCAGCTTCTACCACAATGCCAACTTTTTCCTCGTCAAAAAACAAACTTGCCAAAGTCTTGGACAATGAAGCTAACCAAAACCTCAGCCTGCACAATGGTAGGACTCTAAAAACCACATCTATTGCCTAAACATACATTTTATGCTGAATTTAATTCTAATTGAACACTGTTAACTTGCCTGATACACATTTTTTTATTTCAAGAAATAAGTGAAATAAAAAGCAAGTAAAGATATTAAAACTTGACTTGATTGTTTTCAACTGTTTGAGTCTAAAGTGGGATACATATTACATGAACAGTGATAATCATCTAGTTACAGAATATGTGATCTTTATTTGTATGGTGAACTTTTTGTGCCACATCTCTTGATCTTTCCTATGTGTCAATATTTGCCCAATACAGCAGCTATCAATATTCAGATAAGAGAATTCCTGCATGTACATTCAATCCAGGTATATAGTCCATTATCATATTATATAAACATTTAAAATCACAGGTATACAAAGCAAATAAAAACATGGTTATTTTATTCTGAAATCTACTTTTGCAGAAACTCCTGTGTTTTATTATTTTCATATTTCTGGCGAGTGGTATTCTCAAAGGCGACCTGTATTCAACTTTCCTAACATAATTTTTAGGTCCAATTTTCATGTAAATGTAAGGGTGAGTGATTTTAAGTTATCATATTCAATTTCCCTAGAAAGACTGGAAACTGTTTCCAATATGAATGGAGTTGCTCCTTATTAATTGTTAACAGTTAAGTTGTATTTAACAATGATTATTCATTACATACATGTAGATTACACAACATCTCAATACTACATTTTTGTCCTTTAGGCTTTTGTCAATTAAGAATGACCTGGATAATAAATATCCGTGAAACATTTTTCAGCATTTTTTAATTTTTATTCTCCCAAAAGTTGATATGTATAGTGTTTGATGTTTTTTTTTATTCAATAAGAAAGGAAAACTACCATACTAAAATAACTATCTAAACAGGGCCACTTATTTCAAACGGGTTGATTTGTTTCAAATTAAATACATGTAGTTTGTGATAGATTTTATTTAATTAAACATTCTATGATATATTTTATTTAATTCTTGTAGTCTGTGATATATTTTATTTAATTAAAAATTATATGATATATTTTATTTATTTAAAAATTATATGATATATTTTATTTAATTAAAAATTATATGATATATTTTATTTAATTTGTCTTTATTTACCCCCAAAGCGTACCTTTGTGGGACTATAGCAAAATAGTCCAATAGAAATAGTGTGAAATCTTTAAAACAAATTATTTGAATTTAGTTTCTACAATGTAATTATTTTTTTAACAAGCAGGCCTTTTTTGAGACTATAATAAAACAGTCAAATAACAATAGTCTGTGATATATTTTATTTCATTCCAAATTCTGTGATATATTTAACTTTATTTTTCTTTATTTAGTATTGTATGTTATGCAGAAGTACATGTAGGAAAAAAACCCACAAAAATTAAACTTGTATATTTTAATGACAATGCTTCAACCTTAAGTTCAACTTAAACTTAAAAAACAATCTTCAACTCTTCTTTACATGGTAGATTCAGGATTAATTCACTTTAGCTAGTTGTAGGGGACTGCCTTACTTTCATTTAAAACTTTGTTACATTTACTGAAGAAGCCTCTTTGTGCAGTATTCAGCTAAGGCATAATTTCAAAATATTGGTAAATCATTTAATAAGTAAGAAATTTTAAAATGACAAATGTGAACTGAAATGCTGACCTTTCTATGCAAGAAGGAATTTATGTGCAAAAAATTAGATTTTAGCAGTATTTTCTTACTATTTTGTGTATTTCTATGTTACAGCATAACACATAATATTAATTTCCATGTGTATTTTGATGACCTATTGGTGTATTCAGGATAAATTTTGTGAACAAAATACTCTAGAATACATCATGTAGGCTGGTCTGGAAATGTTCCATTTGTCTTCAAATGTTAGAAATTTACTTCAGATCACTTCATATAATTGTGCTGTAGGATTGTATAAATAAAAATGTTACAATCTATTTTATT
>JAVFBW010188097.1:0-10406 GCA_034783835.1 Mopalia ciliata
TTTGCAAACATGAACGTTTGAAATTCATCTAAAAAAAAGTCAACAATAAGTAGAAATTCAACTCATAACTCAGGAACTTAATTGCTAATTTCTTCGCTGGATATCGCCCAGAACGCGTCTGTGGCCATCTAGGACCCTGGACCTTCCGGGGTCTGCGGTCCCTGGACCCTCGCTTGAAGTCCTGGGATAGTAGCCCCCCAGTTTTCAAAACGTGTCTACGCCCTTGTATTAGAGAAAGACAATTGACCACGTCATTTGATGGGCTGGCATTCTTAACATTATTCTCAGACGTTCTTGCGGTGAGTCTCCTCATGAAATCTCGTGGTAGGTCCGTGAATAACGTTTAGAATGGATCGGCTGGATGACATTGATCAGTTTAATCGCCAGTAGGCGCAGCTATAGATTCTGGTAATAGCAGCTCTATCCGCCAGAGGTGTTAATGTAGACCCTACACCCTTTCAAAGTTTACAAATGTATTTATAAATTTGGGCTGAAAATCTTAAAAAGGGGGAAAATAAAATTCTCTGGCAGAAAGAATCGGAAAAAAAAAATCGCCCTGCTGTAATAAATATCACATTTGAAATGGTTTTAAAGCACCAGTACAAATTACAAATTTCCCGGAAATTTCATGTCGTGTGTGGGTGAAGCCTAATTATGTTTGTATAAATGAAGAGAGAAATATTATATGTAGACTCTCATTTTTTACCCTGACGTTATGCTCTACATTAAATCCTTAGCTTTGAAATTTTATACAAAATATAGAAGCGATCAATTAGCCTATATATTTAAAAGAAAGAATCATCTTTTCTTCGCGAATTCCTGATATGTCTATAGCCTACGTTAAGTCGCTATACTTTAGTGTGCAACCTAATGGCGTTTGCTTTGCTTCCTTGTCTAATTTGTGTGCTAGACAAAAAAGCTGAAGACCTCGTGGGGGAATAGCTCAAAATATACAGTTCGACTGCAATAAAAGTTTTTTTTCAAGGCTCAGATTTGGCATGTGGTTCATTAAGGCGCTGGGTCCCTGGAAGGGGAGCAAAGGCAGCTTTAAACAATCCCATTTCTCAATCTAAAATATTTTATCGAGATCTCAAGCCCAACATTTCTACATAAATTTTTACAAGCCGGAAATTAACTTCCTGACATACATCCTGAAATTGGTCAATATGGTTCGAAAGGACCAGGTGGTTCTGGTGCGATGTCGTGTGGACCATAGCAATCTAGTTAAAATCAGATCTCAAAAACGCTCTCCGTGTTTTGTGTATCGCTGTCATCGAGATCCAACGCAATCGCCCTACTTATATACTATTAAGTCGAGCTTACTGGGGTCCACGAGAGTAACAAAAACACAGATAACACGAGTCCATGGTAAACTCCAAATTCAGCCAAAACAAGCAGAAGTTATCCGATTTTCTTTTGTGTTCATGTTGTTAGTCGCATGAAAAAGGGGAAATTGCAATTCCACTCAAAGTTCATATTTGAATGGTGTTTGTTGATTGTGCGTACATGTTGGTCATGTAAAAATGCGCAGTCGGGAAACTTCGGCTTTTACAAACCAGACTTGAGAAGCAGCTCTGTTATTGGTCAATTTAAGAAACTAATCGACATAGTAGGTGGGGTGATTTAGTTTTAATTTTTTAGTTTTAGTTTAAGATCCAAAATGACACGTTGATATGTTGACACTTGGCTGTGTCGTTTTCAGCTCTGTTTGTTTGCCTTTGGGATGCTTATGGCATTTAATTGTAGTAAATTGTAACTGTCTGTTCTTTCCACAGCGTAGCTGAAATGCCGCTGAATGTGACGTAAAACAATAATCAATCAATCAATCATTAAGGCGAAATCAAGAATAGATGTGAGATATACATGATAAACTATCTTAACATAGTCACGATTCTAAAATAGAAACAATTTTACTTCCTACGTCGAGGCATTGACTCAAAGATACACCAGAGCAATCTTGTTTAGGACTTCTTTCATTTGCTGATCTGTGACAAACTTCATCCTAAACATTGATGGAAATTAGTGCTCGATGCGCTTGTAATGCGCACCAGAGTTGTCACGAGGATATGATTGTCTAGTCACTTGATTATAAACATCAAGTTTGCGAAATTCATGAGCTGTTTCGTCACAATGAACAGTAAACCTCGGTAGTGCCATTTTAGGCGTGGCACAGTATTTGTACCTAACTTTAAACTTACTCGAAGCAGTGAGCCGCTGACAGAATCCAGTACTCTGATATTATACTAGCACCACACCAATTCTTTGTGTGAACATATATCGAGTCAACGCGGATGTGGCGTACAGCTGCCTGCCAAGGGAACGCCCCAGCGGTGACTGAATACCCGCCAACAATGCGACTCTGGCCCACGGATGCTGAACGTCTAGTACCACACTGTACCTGGGCTACAAACAAAATGCTTTCATTTTGAGTCGGATCCCTGTAAAATGTTTCAAGTGTATTCGACCACGACTCGGAAAGGTTAGGCTGAAGTATAACAAATAAAGTCATTTAATTTGTTCAAATCTCCCTAAGAACAATCATGACCTATATAATAAATTGAAGGCACCTAAACCTGATTAGATTCAGAAGGGGAATTATCTTATTATACAGGACCAAGGGTACGTCAATAATCGATTTACTTGCCATGTTAACGGGTGGGCTTTTTTACTAGGCTTTTAATGACCAGGCCATTTTTTCGGGCTGGACGATGGAACGCATAGCCACAAACCATGCAAGAGTACTGGGCCCATATCAACATTCCACCGCTTCAATTTGCCATTTAAATCATTTCAAAAGCATATCCATTTGAATTAATTAAAAATACCACGCGTAATTAAAAGGTTTAAGGGTGTGTCCAACACTTGCCGACTTCTACATATCTCCGCTTTCTGATGAAAGGACACGATATAATAATGATACAAAACAAAAACAATTATGGCTATATTTTCTAAAAATGGTTTCTTTGTTTGGGGTTTAGAGTCGTTTGCAAGGGTATTCATACACTTATATGACGACAAATTGTCCACTTAACATAATTGTTCTTTGCTAAGGGCGAGAAACCGGAAGGAAACCTCGTAAAAACTATCGTCGCGTTTGCTGGAGCCACATCGTGTGTCACTCATATACCTGATGGTCGACAGACGAACTCGAACCCGTAGACGGTACACCGAAGTAGAATGACAAAAAAGACACGCTAACCTCTAAGCCACGGGTCTCTTAAATTGTAACCAAGCGCATTGCGAAAAATAGAATATGTTTACATACCGTACTAAAAACAGTCAGCGGTACATCGAAGAAAAATGAGAAAGCAGAGACGCAAACAATTAAACCACGGGTATCTAAAAATTGTAAGAAAGCTCACTGTAACAAAGAGAATATGTTTACGTACTCAAAGCAGTGAGCTGCTGATATGACCCAGTACTCGCTGATTATTGTGGCACCACACCAACCCCCGAGCAAGCCAATCGAGAGCATTTTACGTATGCCGACTTGCCAAGGGTAGTACCCATAACGATCTGTTGTTCCACCCATTATGCCCTGTAGTTTGGGCTCTTCCACCTCCCGGAAGACTGTATCACGTTTACTTCTTCCCCAACGTTCTCGCGTGTACACTGGCCTTGATCCGCAAGAGTGAAAACTGACTAAAATGTAAAGTTACCATAGAATACAATCACAGGACTGCCTTACAATTAAATAGCACCCTTTCTAATATTACGATGTATAAATATTTAAATCAAATGGGAGAGCACAAGACTTTGTAAAACAATTGTATGTTGGGCTTAAATAACCTTCTAATAATACAGAAGTTCTTTAAGTGGCATTTAAAAGTAGGATATAGCATAAAACATGTAAGAGTTTTTTGTATGGATAATAAGTTCTAGGTTTTCTTGGTCACAACGTTTCTATCTCATTCCAGAGATCGTTTTCAAGTTCATTTGAAAACGATATACATTCAAGTTCATTTGAAAACGATCTCTGGAAAGAGATGAGACGTTGTTACCAATAAAACCAAGAAATTCATACTTGTTATATACTAATAATACCACCACGTGACGCCCTGCCAGCTAGCCGAGTAAAGGAAACCACCCTCGTCGTCCGAGGCAACCAATAAAATACAACACTGTCACATGATTATCACAATACAAAAAACAAAGACAAACCGATCGGTTGCCTTTAGCTTTTTTAGCTATGAGAGCACCAGGGCAACAGGAAGCTCTTTCTCAACCACCCGCTCTGAAACACTGGACTATTGAAAATGTTATCAATAGTGATAAATTATAGTAGCCTATATTATACAAGAGAAAAGTGGCTCCGATACGTAAATTATAGTTATTAATGGTAATAACATATAATGCATAGATATAAATGACTGTACAAATATTTTCTATTACAAAAGTTTGGGCATGCTCTGTCTAAACAGTTAAACGCCTTGGAAAATTATCAGCTCTGTGCTCTCCTACCTGATGTGGGGGCTGGTATTGGAGAAGAAGTACTGTAGCGTGTTCCTCGGAAACACACAACCCCAGCATCTTCTTCGTGGTCACAGGCACGAGAGCCCCATATATCCGAGAGGCAATCCTGTAGATTGTCTTCATCTCCCGAACAGTCCACATTATCCAACCAAATCATACCTGTTCCACTACCAAACGACCGGGGCACGCCGTCGCTACAATATATGGGAAAATGTCACAAATTTGTTTTGGGGTTCGGAACGTTGGCGGACGTTGCGGATTAAGGTCTAAATCATAAGTTCTTGTCCTACCTCTTGGTTTAACAAGAGCAATTCATATATCAATATACTCAATAGTATCGCTTGTCCATTATCAGCAGTATGTTATGGCTTAGCCAATATGCATAAACAGCGGACAGATTCCAGAAAGAGGTTTCTACTCGGTTTAAATAGCAATTAATTAAACAACCTTGAGCACGACGTCTTAGGCCAATCAAAAAAACATGCATCAAGCGCGATAAGATAGACAGAATTCTATACTATTAAGACGATATACAGAATTCTATCATGAAATGTATTCTCTACAAGGCTCTCAAGTAGTATAATATCGCAAGTATCTATACTTTTATACCAATTTGTTTACGATGTTTCTGTCCTACGATGAAAATGTCCGTAATCCTCACCTGTATCCGAGTAGACGACACACGACACGGGCGTCGTTATCGTCCCATCCGTCATCACAGACCGTCCCACGTACACCGTTCCTTGTGATCTCCACACGACCCTGATTGGGAAGTGTTCCACCGACCAGCTCTAATATAGGCTCTGAGGAAATAAAGATTAGGTTTGTGACGGACAACTTTGGTTTTGTTTTAGCTTCTACGACGAGGAACTGTAATTTTGTGATGGAGGCAGTTTTTTTCTCAAACCCAACGTCTATGGCATGGAAGAGTAACTTTAGGACAGTTTTTATTCTATGATACCCTTTATGATCTAGAAAGGCAAACTTATCAAGGGCATTTTTTGTTGTTCTATGACACTATATACTATATAGGACATAGAATGGCTCATTTAGGGCAGACCCCTGCAAGAATAAATAATCTAATTTAGACAGTTTTATTCCATGACACCCAGTACGACACGAAAATTTTTTTTATCACAAACAATGTTTGCTCTATGACACCCTGTATGACAAACCATGTATAATGATCACGGACATTTTTTTATTCTGTTACCGGGTCCGGAAAAATTGGAAAGCAAATGTCTGATAGACCACATTCGCAACATAACAAACTCTAAACAAGGACATTTCAATCACATAACTGAGAAGCAACAAGGAAATAATGAAGGATTGGACACACCATTAAAGAGGCGATATTGTCGACCCTCTGACGTCAAAACAGTCGATCTTCATACTATTTTCATCTTCCATATAGCCAAGAGTTATACCGAGCTACTCTGCATTACAACCCTTGGCAGATTGATCAATGGAATTACAGCTACGCCCCCTGGTTGATAAAGTTTCGAGTAAAAGAGTTGATAACATATATGTTGAAGGTTATACTCAAGTTTCGACCATTTTTTAAAACTTTGTGAAGCACTATTGGTGTCCATCCACCTTCATCATTCGATATCGCTGTCGGGTTTACTAGGAAATTCACGTCATAATACAGCATCCGATTGGTTGCGTAGTTCCACACAACCAACCAATCGCTTAACAGTAGCGTTTGGTTACATGCGCTCGATCAGCTAAATGTTCGAATGCAGAGAAGTTCGGAATAAAACTCTTGGCTAGCGAAGATGTTGCTTCATACCTCACTCAGTAGAATTTCAGCTACACTGTAGTGTGAAATTATTATCAAATTATTCTGATGACTATTTGCAGATAGTTTCAACCAGCAACCCCTTTGCAGCAAGCATCAAAAAGAGGAACAAATTGAATTGAAACGGACATGCATAAGTGCTGAAAAAATAATAATACATTACATGTTCCACTTTGGATCAAAACATGTATTATTGTGTTTCGAACAATGTCAGCAACAGTTATTGACAAACATTCATAAAAACTAAATTTTACTAATGATACTCACCGATGCATCTCAGAAACTTGATAAAAACTTCAAGTAAGTCCTTTATAGAGGTGACAGTTTAGAACGCAGTCAGTCACACAATATGTGTTTGATGTCGTATATGCAGTTAAAAATTTTACGCTTCAGTCTTAACTGCATTATTTTTATTTTAAACAAATGTGCTAGGTGACCGTGGCTATACGACACCGCGTTGGAACCCCCTTGGTCATTCGACACCTTCCATGGGAGTAAAAGTTTTGTCCAATAGAGAGAGGTATGTAGCCGCTGTTGTTAGCTAACATAAACGTAATAACAAAGAACGCTCAAACCGCTAAGTTAATGGACTAGATTTAGAATTGTCGGGGTCTAGGTTTTTCCACATCCCTTACTCACCACAGTTTTGTTCGTCTGAGTCGTCACCACAATCGTTGTCCCCATCACAGATATAGGAGGCCGGGAAACACTCACCAGATGTACACTCAAATTGGTTAGATTGGCACACTGCAATTGTTACAGAAACCCATGAAATAACCTAGATTAAAACCAAGCCGACTACTTTATTGCTTGACTGATTGATTGATTGATTGATTGATTGATTGATTGATTGATTGATTGATTGATTGGTTGGTTGGTTGATTGATTTATTGACTGATTGGTTGGTTGATTGATTGATTGATTGATTGATTGATTGATTGATTGATTGATTGATTGATTGATTGATTGGTTGGTTGATTGATTTATTGACTGATTGAATGATTGGTGTTTTATTCAAGATTGAGTGGTATAACAACGGTGTCATAAATGATGAGATATATATTATTTATATTCCAATGAAACATTTTCTTCACATAACAAGTGATATTTCAATGCATTGTTATGGCACTATTTTGTTTTTATTCCTTGAACTGTGACACTGTCCGGACTACAGTATTTTGGGGGCAGCTTCTGATTTCTTCAGTTTGATTGACTGGTTGATTGATTAGTTTCTTGCGCCACATTCAGCGGTATTTCAGCTACACTGCGGTATGAACATAGTCAAATTATTGTATCAAAGGATAGAAATCTAAAGACAAATTTCAATCAGACTGCACCATTGGTAGTAAACATCGAAAATAGGGGATACATATGTGTTATAATTTTTTTGTGTTTTGTTTTTAAAATTTTTTCTGTTTTATTTAAAATAAAATATGTCAATATATCAAATGTTTCATTTTATTCTAAAAATGGTAAACATGGTGTTTAAAACTATGTCAGATATAGTTATTTACAATCATTAATAAAAATCAATGCTGAGTTTTTCGTTTTGGCAAACAACCCCCACTATGTGTTCTGTCGGCTTGTAACCTAGGGTGGTGCACTTTGAAGACATACATGTATGCTATGGAGTAGATTGTACTACAGCAAACACCGGTATAATGAATGTAACCCGAATTTTTTTATCAATTGTTTTCAATAAATCGTAGAAAAGGGGATGACGGTTTATATATAACTGCAGTTGAACAACAACAAAAGTCGCATTTTCATTTATCTTCCGATTAGCCATGTTCGAAACTGCAACCATGTTATGTCTAGCAAAATATCGAAACGCGTATGCTAGTTCCCCGTCATAAAATAGTTCCCATGATAAGTAGAGGGATATAAAGATTATTACAATATAATTGGGAAACATATAAGAAGTATTAATCTCGCTGAGTAACAAAAAACCCCCAAAAAACACATAACAAACAAATCTGATTATATTTCATGCAATATTGATAAACGATGGACTTATAAGGTTCAGGCGTAGGAATCTGAAATGGAGCTTTCACAGTCCTTACCTGACATTGCCACATCTGATCAGGGAATTTGTTAGGGTTATGAGTTAATAGATGATTTCAAAATAAATAGAATATTTTACAGGGTACTTTAAAGATCAATATATATTGCTCTCCTGAACTGTGGAAAGGATACGCCTCACTGGTTACTCTTTCATACATACATTCGAGCAACTTATGAAATTCAAACTTCCCTTAATCTCCTCAATATTTCAACTCAATCGTATACTCGCTAGAGTTTCTATAGTGGACGAGACTAAGACAACCCACTTACGTTATATGCCAGGCCATGGAGCATTAATTTACACCAATATTTGGGGCGTCGTATGCCAGCAAATAAAAGAAGTGCAAAACAAGATGGCCCGGGTGTATCTTAGAGTCAATGTCTGGACGTATAGGAAGTACAATCCAGTTGTTGATAAATATACCAGTAACTTGTTTATCTTCGTGTCCATTGCTGGATCTTCAATGATTACCTTTTAATGTAATGCTGAGTATATGCAGACGAATGTAAACTTGTCTTTGACTGGGCGCTTACTAATGGTCTATCGGAAAACTAACTTGTTGTACTTAAAATGACAGGTACCGTATATCAAGTCCAGCGTCAAACACCACTTTGAACCAGGATAACGCCAGGTAAAATGGACATTTCATAGACCAGTTAATTTAAGTGTATTTGGAAAACAAAACTTCAATAGCTAATATACTTTCTGGAAAACCTACCTTTAGAGCCCTGACACACCACACCAGCGGCTTCGTAAGGTTGACACTGGTGTTGTCGCCAAGGGTCGTGAGGACAGTCTTCTATGTTAGTCTCGTCCCCAACACATTCGACATTAGATAGCAGGATGTTTCCATTCCCTTCGCCATACTCTGCTTGAGTTGACGCTCTTACAGCTCCCCTGTGAGAATGAACAACGCCCATAAGATTTTTTAATTACTGGTACTTACGACCACAAACTGGCTTCCTTCGATAATTATCGAGGTGACGAGTTTTATGTGCCACTAGTAGAAGCACTCGAACGGAATTTACGGTCGTGAAATCATATTTACGACTCGAAGCAGTGTTCTTGAATGATTTCCGTTGTAAATACGAGTAGTAAATACATCATGAACGGTGACAACGGGGCGTCCCAAATGCAGCATCCAGAATGGTGACAAGAAGGAGTCCCAATCGCAGCATCCTTCGATTCTGTACACTGCACGGTTTTTAATGATATTACAGCCACTGTTGTTGCCGCCTGATTGCAAAAAATAGGTAGAATGCTTCGTACTTAGTTTCCTGAGTTGTTTAAAGGTACAGAATTGTCCAAAATACATATTTTTTCGTTACAATAGAATCCAATGGAATTGAAGTAACGGTTATATTGTTTTGGTTCATTCCACAGCATTGTATATCCGTTGTGAGAATCAAAGCTTTGAAGACAAGAAATAGCATAATGACCAGCTCTCTTTGCTATGAATTTGATTAACGGCCGAGGCCAATATGGGTTTGCCCGACGAAATTTCCTTTTTTTTTTTATCAAAATTTACTATTAGTGTAAAACTTCGTCCAGAAGATACATTTTGCAGGCCATTTTGAATTTGATGAAGACTAGCCAGGGCTTACCTGTATCCAAGCATTTTGCAGACGACAGTTGCATCAGGCAAGCCCCATCCGTCGTCACAGATAATACCCCATTCTCCTAAATACTTGACCTCTACCCTGCCTGAGTGTTCGTCGTTGCCATTCACCATGCGCACCTCAGCAGGGAACGGAGTACCTTCAAAATAATAGAAAATCGTCTTACAGGAAGTGACAAATAAGTCTCGTTACCTCGTTATTTATATGTGACCTAAATACGGACTTTCCAGGAGTGGAAATAATATATGGTCGTCCACTAATAGCTAACAGCAAACTAGACAAACTTATTATACCTCTTTTCAGGGCCATATTTCTATATTGCAATATTTGATCAATAAACTGACCAATAAAGTTGTGGGCACTTTTCATTCTGTGACAGGCCTATTTTTTAATTTTTACGCAGTGACCAAAAATTTGTTGTGTTTTCGGGGGGGGGGGGGGGGGGGGG
>JAVFBW010188108.1:0-36317 GCA_034783835.1 Mopalia ciliata
GTTTATTTTACACTTTTTTGTAGGGGTGGGATGAGTGTGAAGATAATTGAAATTCAAAGCATCAAATACATTAATGAATAAATGTTAATTCGCCAAATTTGATTAACATATTTTTATTTGTCTCATAAAAAATATTTCGATAAAGATTTATCCATATAACCGAGAAAAGTTTTTTGTCAAGATCGAAACTCATTAGTACAGGATTCGTTTAATTTAGATTACACATTTGTATTATTCTCGCAATGGCTGACTGAACACCATGGCTCGCTTGAATGCATTTCCATTACTAGAAATCAATCTGTATTCCTTCCGATTGGTATGGATTATTTATCTGATAGCGTGTATATTGGAAATTTGTTTTCAACTCGTTGATTGTCCATTGCACCAAATGCTTTAACAAAGAAACACATTTGTCAGCAAATAGCATAAACTTACATTGATTGTGAATCCAAATTGATCGTTGTCAACAAATAGATTATCTATAAAGTAAACAATTATGGTTATTTATTTGTTGGGTGTTTGAATGGAACTTCCTGTTTTCTTGTACGGTTCTCTCCGGAATATGGGACAAAAGGTATTCGATCTGTTTGGGATGTGTTTAGTGTTGAGTCTTGTACCCCATGTTGTCTTGTTTGTCGTTGTTTCCAGTATCACTGACTGGTGTTCTCCGCCAGTGGTCTGACACGCCGCCATATAAGTGAAATAAAGTACAGTAAAGTACAGCTGACCACAGGCAACCAACCAAACAAAAAACAAACACATTATATTTTATTCTATTTAGTTCAACTATTTTCACTTACATCAACGACATCTTCTTTGTTTTTTTTGTCTGTTTGTTTGTTTGGGTCTTAACGCCGTGCTCAAGGTTATTTCACTCACATGACGACGTACCAACTAAATTGATGACAGAAACCACCACCGACACCAATGACAACAAACAATAGCACGGGACAGATATAGGACACTCATTGAACAATACAAAGACTTCATAAACTCTTCGGCTTCCTGTTCCTTTTTAGATATCAAAGCACAAACGGGCATCTCCCTTCAACCTCCAAATCTCAATTGGAGCTGTAGAATAACATTTTCCTTTGCCAAATGGAAATATAAACAGCATTGTCTTTTTTAATTATATTGTTAATTGAGCTA
Source organism: Mopalia ciliata (assembly GCA_034783835.1). Lineage (NCBI taxonomy): Eukaryota > Metazoa > Mollusca > Polyplacophora > Chitonida > Mopaliidae > Mopalia > Mopalia ciliata. The sequence continues at coordinate 1,150 of JAVFBW010188108.1, forward strand.
ACGTTATTTTATGTATTTGTTTAATAGACTGTCTTTTATAAAGTTAGCAAGAATTAACTACTCACTGAAGTTTCATTATGTTTCAAAACTGTTACCATAATGCCTTTACACGAAAACCACAAGTGACAACACGGAATGTGTGTAACAATCGGTTTATTTGTCCAACACTTAGTAGACCGGAAAGACAACCTAATCATTTCATATAATGTAACTGGTATAAACTCATTTAATATTTTGTGTTAATATAAAGTAACTAAAATGAACTTTGTAAAATAAACTGATTTTAAACACTATTAGAAGTTAACTATATATATATGTAAAATAATAATGTATCTTTCACCCACCTGGGGGTAACTCTTCATGAGAATCTGAACTCTCGGGGCTACCAAATCTATTTCGGTATGAGTTGTATAGTAAGTCGTCACTACCATCTTCCACCAATTGCTCAAATTCATCTGCGTGTTCGCTCATTGAAATCTGACTCAGTCTGATGGGGTTTAGATTACAAACGGTAACGCTTGGAAAATCCAGCTCCGGAGCAAATGACAACTTCATGTCCACTTCACTGGGATACTTTAGATAATTAAGAATCAGCGTACTACACTGATACGCCATGTATGACGTGAGCGCCAAGGATACTATTACCCACACTGATTTCTTCCAGAGAGTCCCGGCTTTGTAAACATGGGAGATTGGAGTAAAACTTGTATCACTACAGAAGTCTGCAAATTTGCCCTTCAGGCTGTTCTTATTTTTCTCGTACTCTTTTAAATCGGCCTGTGACGCAAACGTCAAACTTGTTGGAGTTCGAACAAAACTTCTTCTCCGTTTATCTGCCATAAGTGTATATACCAAAACTGGAGAATAAGACTAATTTCTAGAATCTTTTGACACAAAAGCACAAGTACACTACTCACAGAACATCTAATGCACACGAATTTCAGTATGTCAAAAATACGACGAAAAGCGATGACCAGCACTTTAGGATTAATTTGCTGTCCAGAAAAATTTGTCGTTATTCTATAGATGTCAGTCCGTATGTTTCACGGAAAGAATTGACTCACCTCTTACTCATAGCGTCAAAATGTTAATAACTCTAATGGATAATGGAATGGAGCTGGTGGGCATTAATCGATATATTAGCAAACAAATTATTGGTCTGGACCGAGCATTAATCGTCAAATATAATTAAAAGGTGTAAACATTGAAAAGCTATCTAAAGCGTTTACAAACTACCTTTGAAGGTATGCTACAAAGCGCGCCTAAATACCCATAAATATCATTCCCATGGCTACTAGAAAAAACACAGCTTTGTAAACATAAAGAACTATATATGCGATAATACTATACTTTTATTTACTATGCCATACGGGCACAGCATATGACAATCCTTCGTTGTTGAAGATTTACCTTCATTGGGTTTTTTGTAACGAAATCGATACAGTATTAAACATATGTAAATATGTTTAATCAGTACAGGTACATACGTATTTTATTGTTGTCAGGATGCGAATGCAGTAAGTGTACATCTCATTCGTCCAAATGTGTTTTTGATGCTTTCCCAATGCTTAGTGAACAAATACAACTTCATTCAAACCGAATTGATATGAATTTAAAACCAATATGTATTTCATAGAATTCTGATGTCTTGTATAAAATAGATCTCACTTCTATATACAACTATGAAAATTCAAGCCATTTTAGACGGCTGTGTTACAATCTATAGCTAAAGGAAATCAACCAGCATAGCCCGGCAAATAGGTACAGAACATGTTCTGGATGGAGACTGCGTATAGATTGTTTTTGATTATTGTAAATATGACTCGGGCAAACACATGTAGGTTTGTCTGTGACCAATTGGATGAAAGCAATAAACAGAGACTGACCACTGATTTTGCTAAGTAATTGTTCCCGTCTCAAACTCCCTATGAATTATATATGATATGACCACCCCATTAACACATACCTATATGATTCAGTACTTCATTTAACTGTATTCCCAGCGAGAGAGTAATGAGGGTCTCTTTCCACTTATCTATATGCTCTATTTCATTCAGCCAACATTCACTGAGGAGTAATTAGGAGTTATTGTATCAGCATTTTAGGACAGTTGAAATAGAAAATCACACAGTGTATGCTATATTTTAATGTGTATAGCGGTTATAGAAAATTTTGACTGTATAAATATTTTTCACACCAAGCCCATATTATGTTTTCTTATACTAATCTTTTAAAAGCTACATAGTCGTATATTCAGTAATGTTATTGCTTTTTAAGGTATTTGTCATGTATGATGGATTTTCTTCCATATTTGAAAAATACACAGTTACAACTTCACGTACTGAATGCTGTTTACACCTTTTATCAACCCATATACCACAGCGTTTTTGGCATCGCAACTCTTTAATCGCACAATAAATATGCGCACCTCCACACAACGGAGATTATCATCCGTTATAGATATATGTGTAATGAATGTTATAAAAGCACTAGTTCCGTTTTTTGATTATCCGTAAAAAAACTTCAGCAAATTTCGCCTTCTTCCAACAGAATTTATAACTCTTTTATCATGATTCTTTGACTGTTGAGACGAACTATTTGCTCAGAGTAAATAATTTGCGTAAATACTTGCGGTGTGTGTGTCCGTTTATGTTATATTTTTCCACAGTTGTTGTGTACACTATTCCCTCTGTCAAGCCATTAACACATTTTGCCTTTAGCATCTTTATTTAATTAAAGTACTTATTGATCTGTACAGTGTGTGCTTGTCGATTCAATCCATAGTTGGTGAACTCCATTTCAGTACAACGACACTCGTGTCCAGTGCTTGGTATTTTGGCGCGTTAATGTTCTGGACAGTTCTGCCAACAGCTGTTTAATTTCAAATAAGACAAACTGTGCTGTACTGTATGGTTTTTATTTTTGACTAATCCCATTTACATATAAATTAGCCATAAACTGCATATAATGCATAACTAAGTGAGAACAATGTCTGTTTGCGATGTCTTTCTATACTTCGCTTTGTTGTTGTCGTGTCTTGTCATTGTTTGCGAACAGTGACACATTGGGCTGGCACATTACAAATGAGTAAAATGCATCTAAATTCAAAGCCCCAGTCAAAAAACAAACGAAACTTATTGAACTATGGTGTTTATTCTTTATTCGTCCGGGTTGCGTTCGCGCAACTTCCCCGGGTTAGCACGACTAGGGTACCATGACGTCATACTTCCCTATAAGATTCTTCCTCCGCTTGAACGCTTTCAGGGGTCAATTCAAATGGAAGTATAAACCGAAAGCGAAACTTCACAACATAATGTTAAATGTTTCGCCAAACGTGCGATTTTTGATTCTGTAAGTATATTGGGGGACAGTCATGATCAGTTCAAACGATTACAAAGACAGTAAATGCGTTACCATTTGACCTCAACATGATATATTGATGGCACCGCCATTAAATTCGCATTAAGCCAATTCTTATGCAGTAAAAGCATATTATTAAGGTTTCCATTTATTGTCTCAAAATAAATTATTATGAAGGATTTTGATAAATATTCAATGTTGTCGCAACATCAACTTTTAGTATGTTGCATCAGACATCATCCATGCAAAGATATGTTTGCCTTCCACACGCTTGTATACAAATTACGTACTCTCGATACAGAGATTTTGAACGCTTAAAACAAAACCTGACAAATAAACTAGTATAAAATACACGAAACAAGCCCATCACATACCAAAAATACTAATCCAGATAGTCCGATTGCATTGCGTTGTTAACGACTTCCTGGTGTTATCACGTGAATTCTGATGCTGACTTCACCTGGATGAGTCATCCAGTGGACCTCCGGTGTTTGAGGAGGCCATACGAAGTGCGCCGGCAATCGCGGGGGTGGTTTTGTAATGGGTGTTCAACGTGCAAGATAGCATGCAAAATATATTAAGGAGTTGGCTTTAGTAGCCTTTGGGTCTTAACAAAAAAAAATAGATGGATCATTTATTGTATTACCATTTGTTGTATGTGATGAAAACAAATCGTAGCCGCATTTCGGTGTGTTGATTCTTCCTGTTTAATCGTGCTGTTGTTAAGTTGATCTGATGACTTTGTCGCAATTTAATGTTTGTAGTGGAACCAAATCCTGCCGTCATTTTATTTTGTAGAAATCAAACAAATTTCCCCACCTTAATCCATTTTCCCAATCAATTAATGTTTTATTTGCTCCAATTTGTCTACAGAATGACATTTGAAAGAGAAAATGGTCAGCTTGTGTCAACTGCACGATATATGGCTTCTACTTTGTTTCGCTCGACTGAGTATATATCGCTTTCGCTTTTTGGTCGATTTTAATATGCTTCATATAGTATTGGTGACATGTTAATGTACATCTTTAATTTGGAATATATACAAATGGAAGAACAGTTAAGAAAGAAAGATTTGCATTAGTATCGGTATAGGAAAATATTATTCTATCACCGTATCGAAGCAAAATGAGAAATTCATTTTGATGATAACTCTAAAGGCCGAAATTTGACAGATTTGGTTGACTACCATTATTTACAAGAACGAGTGGCTCAAAATGTCGAAGTACACCATGAAAGTGAAATTAACCTAGGCAACAATCACATGTTAATCTTAAGTATTCCAGATAGTTGATAGATATTTTTCTTTGCTAAAAAGTCAGAAATTGCCTTGAGGTATAAACCCCAATAAGCCAATGCAGGATTGATATTTGAAAATAAAAAATAGGTAGACTTAATATAGATAATTTTTTTTATTGCTTGTTTTTTTTTATTTATGTTTTAATGTATTAGCCTTTTGGAATTTAAAACATGGACGTTTAAAGCGTTCTACCAGTTTGTAATGTGTATTGACAACAGCTATCAGAATACGAGATTCAACATTTCTTTCGGGCACTAAAGGCAAAAAGGGGCATAACTCTCATGTGCACGTATGATAACCATTGATTACTCCCCTTCGATGATATTCTATTTTCCAGAATCTGTAAAGACGTAGGCCTAGATATATTGAAGACGGTTTCTATCATTTTGACAATACATTCTTATCTAGGATGAATGTCATGATTTGTGGAGATTTTTTACAAGAGGGGTGATCGAAGATATAGTTTATCAATGCCGGTACTTTCGACGTTTACTTTATGTTTATCATTAAAGCAGAAGCTAAATTTTCTAACATATTTTTTTACACGTCTAACCGGAAAGAGACCTCATTATTTATTTAAAACTCTAAGAGCCACTTGCTAAGAAAAGCTACAGGCATGATAGACTTTTGTCTTCAATACTGGTATGTATATAATGGCTATGAAATAAGAAAATTATTTACAGTGTTTTCGTTATTTGAGGACAGCACTGTCTTAGTTAGAACAAATTCGAGTTAAAATGCTTTGCTGAATTTTTCTATTTGAGTTAGAATTGCACATATATTCAAAATGTTCTGCTTTCCCCATACGTCACTGTTATCCCATTAGTACAAGGAAGTCTAATTGATTCGTAGCTGTTTTCCCAGGCACTGGATGAAGAATAATTCAAGCACTACATTTATTTAATCGTGAGGATGTCAATCACTGTTGGAATGCACCGCCATCATTTACTTAAAATACCTTTGCGCACGGCGTAGACCATATCGCCGTTGTAATGATTTTTAAGACGATTGCTAGAAATGAAATGCTTGACTATTTTGGAAAGGTTACCTTGTTTATATTTAAGAGATCAGTCCTGATACAGATTTGCTTACATGTAAGAAAATTATCTCCAGGGCCAGTCTACAAAGATGTTTAGGCTGAAGTACTATTATCTTAGTGTTTCTGTCAATACTAACTGGATTTGTTCTTCTCTTACTTCTAACTAGATTTTCGCGGATACTAAATCTAATTTGATAAAAGCGATAGCTGTATTATTGACTTCATTTGGGAGCATATGCTGCTTCGTGATACTGGAGAAATATGGAAAGTAATTAAGGGCATTTGCTTTGATTTACTGATAATGTGTACAGAAAAACATTTTGCTCGATTGAGAATTTATCTTGCTGTGAAAATTGGATTGATATCTGAGGAGACAGAAAATCTGAAACAGAACATTGTAATTGTGTTGGAAACTCTTGGAAAAGAGATTAACTGGAACATAAACGTTATTTAAAATATTCTTCATGGTAATCGACAAGCAAGGTTCAAATAATTAAAACCTGCAAAATATTGTATGTTTTCAAATAATCGACAGACAATTATCCTTAAAACATGAATGCATATATATATATATAAACATTCAGTTTCCATGCGATTTGTGTACAATTCATTTATTTTATATATCTGTGAGCATCATCACTGTTTAATTTATTTTTTTCTGTATGAGGCTGGGTTGGTCAAAGTAAACTAAATATTTGAATACAATACAATTATTACACTGGTTATAATTTTTAACATTAAAAATATGTTGACCTACAATGATTGTGCCCATAAAAACTTCTTCTTTTGTGATAGAACACAATGTTTAGATACATATGCCTGTATCGTCATCATGTGTAAATTGACAATCCAGAAAGTAAATGAATAAAGGCATATTTAAGCTGAGGTATGATTTTCCTCAACTTCTTGTTACATACAGTCCCAATCCTAATTTTCAACGTCCATTAAAATATATACTGCACATTTGCTCAGAGCATAGATTTCCATAATAACAAATTTATATCATAGGTTAAATTTAGACTGATTTGGCTGGCATCAGTGAGATATGGACGTTTTATTACGAACCTTCGCTATCACTTACAGATAATGAATATAGACAAATTGCATACACTCGGCCAGCACTGGTAGCTTGTCCATAATCTAATAGCCCAATCTAAATGGATGGGCTGTCACATGAAGCAGTTATGTGGGGATACTACATTCTCATGAATCTCGTCCTTTCTTTTAATGTCAGTAAGGGGGTACTGGGTTTTAGGTTTTGATGGGGCATGCAAACAACAATGTCAGTAAGGGTAAATGTCAAGCCCAATTTATATTCTCCCCCATAAAGGCAAATTCTTTAAAAAGACAGTTACAACCTAGCACTATCTATATTTAGCTGGATTAAACCGTTTCCTCCGAAGATTGTGTAACATATTTAGCAAATTATCAGCTCCAGTCTGAACACAGTTTACTTGAGATGTGGAAGCACTCATATTAAAAATATCTAACTCTAGTTTTTTCATTTCAATCCTTTCCCTACTTTCTCTTTCTTCCCCCTAATTGTTTCAACTCTATTCGCCTTTCTTCTTTTTCCCTTTCTCTCTCTAATTCTAATTTCTTCAATTCAATTTGCCTTTCATTTTCTTCCTTAGCCCTGTCTATTTTCTGTAACTCTAACTTTTCCTGCATTTCTATCTTTCTAAGCTCTATCTGGCTAACAGAAGATACTTGACTTTCAGATACATAAGAGTCTAAGGCGGACTCATCAAATTCACTGCATTCTACTAAATGCTTAGCAACAATGTGCTGCATATCGCTCTTTCTTAAGGACCGCTTTAAAGTCAGTTATAAATACTATTCTTATGAAAACAAATCCTCTTTTCTTAAAGCATCAAAAACATCCTGATCGGGCGCTTTTATAAACTCTACTGCTCTAAAATCTGCCATTGTAAATAAAATCGCTGATATAAGTACTCCAAACAGAGATATTTCAGAAGTATGGCTAGTTATAAAATGTCCATCAATTCCCATACAAGCCCCCAATTTCTGTTACGGTAGATACCAAACAGAAAGAAAATGATCAGCGATTTTATTTATTTACAATATTTATTGTCAAATAACAACAACAATAACAGTGACATACGATATAGTATTCAATGGCAGAAATACTGTAAGAAATACAATTGAAGTTAAGAGGCAGTTGAAATAATAGGCTTATATAAAGTAACTTACATTTATATAGCATACATTGCATCAGCATATAAACCTGCTTTATAAAGAGTCCAAATGTGTTGTGACAATCTGCAACTTCTTTTAAGTTTACAGCAAATCCTTAGAAACACAGTTCCAAGGTATAAAATACGAAATTCTTCGGATTAGATCCACATCAGGGCGATCACCTAATCCTCAAAGTGACGGGTGTCGAAAATAATTCTCCTCAATAGGATAATTAACAAAAAGTCCTTGATGGGTAAACCGGTATTAATCTCCTCACAGAGATATCCAGATTAGGTTTAAAATTCAATGAAGTACAAATGCTGTCCAATTATGTGACTGATGCCTCTTAACAGTGCCTGGTGAATGGCTTTTTACTGATCCCAAATCATAAAATCAATATCACTTATAAAGGGAGATGCAGAAGTTTCCCGATATAATTTTATAATAACAACACGTAGAACACTCTGGACAATCTAATTTTACCCAATCAAAATATTTCAAAACAGTAAGTTTTGTGTCAGCGAAACTACTAAATTATTTTCTTACATAACATGCCTGATCCGTGAATGACCTGGCGATAACTGGGTCAAACTACTGGAATAAGCTTATACAGCGACAAAGAATGCTACATTGTTTACATTGATAGATACATGCATATATTTATATCCAATGACTTAATATCATCTTGAAATTCACTTTGTAATATTCTCTATATATATTTGAGCTTTTATAACACAGGTTATTATAATTATTTAATAAATTATGACAATGTGAATTTTCATCCCTACAGTATCAATACTGCAGTATAGATTGGCTGGAAGAACTGTCAATTTATATGAGATTGCCAGCCTGAAATTACTTTGAATGAAGCGGTATAATAGTCATACAGACAGAATATATGTTGTATTGTATCGGATTACACGCTATTCATTATTGGCGTGATTATTAAAAAGGCAAATATGATTTGTTTTCGTGTTATTGAAAGAATCCCCAACCCAATGAGAAAATTCAAGTATGAAGAAAAAAGTCCTATAAGCACTGTTACCTCTATCTCAAATTTTCTAATTTGGATTGATATTTTCAAAGCCATACAAATTTCGTCAGTTTAAGGGTTGGTCTACCTTGTCTATTAAGAAAAATTTGTAGAGAGTTTATCTAATTTGATGAATATGGTGGACGGCATGTGTAATGTTAATGACTAATGCTGGCATAGTTGACGGTGCTTGTTCGTTAACAAGAAACTGGAAACAAACGTAGAACCCATAGGTCACTTTTGATAATTAAAGTTATTTATATGACACTGTCCTCTGGTGTAGCTCTGAAATTCTGTGTAAAACTTAAATATAACATCATTGTTTTATATGCAAATAACCTTTATATGGGTTTAATGCCAAGGTTAAACTGATGCATTCTTAGTCAAGATACGTTTTTGTATCACATTGAAACCAAAGGAATCTATCATGGTAAAACAAATACCATAAAAATGTGTCTTCACTATTCGTCCCGGGCATGAAGGAATTGTTAACTTCAATTTGATACGAACCTTTTGTTTCTGCGCGCTTCGTGCTCTTGTTATCCCCCAATTCTAGTCCGATTCCTTCGTCATAACTACCATCGGTTAAAGACAGCAATGAAATGCTTAGATCACCTTACTCAGATTAACAACAATGATGTCACACTAACATGATCAAATACTAGACAAATGTTAGATAATTATTGGGTTTTCCTTGTATCAATGGAGGAGATTTTCGCTGTGCAATGCCCATTCATGATATAATGTATCAACTAGAGTGTCAATTCATGTCCAATTACACTGCTTTATTATTTTATAAATATAAAAGCGTGCATGTGTGTGTGCGTCTGTGGTGGGGGAGGGAGGGGAGAGGGGAGCTAAATTGCGTCTAATCTTCTTTAAGTTTAAATAGTGACAACCGCTTATGCACATAGATAAGTAATGGTTATCAAATTTGAAGCTATTAACAATCAACTCTTTATTTAATATGCATAATGTCCATCACAAGGTATTAACAACATGAATATCAAACCAACCATTTATTTAACATGAACCACTCTTCATCTATGGTATTATAACGAGTACTAATAATATATTTTCTCAATCTAGAAAACGTCTTCTAGTACGTAAATTGTGTGCTTTTGTTTCTACGAGTAATGTCATACAATCCATATATATATATTGTTTTTTGCCGAAAACAAAAAGCTAATATCACGCTCTCAGATTCAAATCAACCTTATTCTCACGATAACTGCTTGCTGAGAATGAAACTGGATCCAATCAAGGAATTGCAAAGTAGAATTGTAACAATCAATAAAGCTGATCTTGTATGATCTAAAAAAAATCAATTCTTTGTTCATCGTGACATTTGACCAACGTTTAAGCCAATAACAGGATATCATTTCAATATCATAACAAGCGAGGGCCTAAATCGGCACAAACTCACGTACTACTTTAAAATATTTGTTCCTACGCTGAGCGGTCGATTTTACTACTCGCCGTGTCCTGCTTGACCAGTTGACCTAACTTGGTTGCCACCCACCTTATATCTGGGTAAGACAGACGCGATAAAAGTTCTTTCCATGTAGATTGAGCGAAATCTAACAGAATATCTCTGCAGACCATGTTAACAAATTGTTGATTTATCCCCGTCCAATTGTGACAAGGGGAGCCAATACACTGCAGCAGAAAATAATTAGAGTTGTAGTAATGTTGGCAACTGGACACAGATCCGTATATTATAATGGTAACTACGAGCTACACAATACGTCCTATACTGAAAATCATATAATTGTTAATTGGGAAAATAACACTAAATTCACTGCTGTCACAATGAACTTCATGCCAACTAAAATGATAAATTTGCATCTACACAAGGTGAACAAGTTTGAGGTCACAATGAAATCACAGGCTGCCAAAATAGTTAAAACACTTTGAATTAGAGACTGACTTGTAATTAAACTACATTTGCAAGTGGATTGGTCCTATTAAATATCGTTTTAGGATACAAACCATTGAAAACGTATTTGCCTCTTACTCTGAGGCCAGTTGCTCGAAAGACCATTAGCGGCTAACACTAGATTAACACGCTAACTCCGGATTAGAGATAGACCTTCAACATGGCGTGACGTCATATAATAGCGGATTAAATTTAATAGCGCTTCGAGCAACCGGCCCCTAAATATTAGTGAATCGAATTGCGGTGACGGTAGTTTTTCGTCTCCGATTGATTAATCAATAATGATATATTCTTTTCTATATTTTTGTTTATCAGAATTGTAACGTCAAACATTTTGAAAATTCCGACAGGATTGGACATATAGTTTATTTGCCGTTTTCATTTATTGTATTGCAACAAGTTCACCGCCTTTATGAAACGTCGTTAAATGTTGACACTGATGTGATAATAGAGATGGGAAAATCTAGTGGAATGAACCACGTTTGTTTGGCCATGTTTGATTATAATTTATGGGCAGTGCAGACCAACTTAATCGTCTTGTGCGCCATTTAATTTTTTTTTTTTCAGATTAAAAGTTCGGTATAAATTTATCATATCTCCTTTCACTCGGGCTGGTAATAGAAGCATTGATAACCCATGCCATCAAAACATGTTTATACGCCAGATGAAAAAAAAAATCGTATAATGGAATGACCAACGACCGTCCATTCTTCCGTCCATATGTATGGCTACATATCGTTTCTATGTAGAACAGAACTGGAAAACTTTTAGGCTTATCATAGTGAAACCAGTAACAGTTGTCCATTTAGCTATAAGGGGTACACATACCAGTTCTTGCCAAACAAAATAGAATTTAGTGTCCGGAACAGAACTCGTTAGCCATATGGTCTATCTTTATAAAACTTGGTAGACTATAAACGGTAGCCGTGCCTTGTGCTATTATGGCTTTATCAGCAGTGTTAATTCCCTCCGGTGGTTGTCCTGATGTCTCAGATAAAATTACACATAGATTGTTTTCATGAGTTACTGAATTATGGCTTAACCATTCTTCACATACAGATGCCCAAAGTGTTTTGTTTAACAGCTGTTTAGCACACAATATAGTGCGTATGACCGAAAATTAACAAAAAAAACCCCTCTTATTATTGGCTTAAGATGATAACAAAATATTACTTTCATGCTATAAAAAGCAGTCGTGTTCCGTATCATAGTGACGGTTAAATTCTTTGAACCACTATATGCTAACGGAACAAACCCATGCTTCGAATAATGTCTGCCTTGTGATTAAGAGGTTATTTAGGGTTGTTTCCATAAGTGTCGAAAAGGTATACGTTCTGTATCATTTCTTTGACATGCAGGAATATGATTTTCACCATTGATCTTAAAGTTGGTAACCATGGTAACTAAATGCATACCATGGTATGCAAATTTATTTGTCCAGTCTTGCATCCCGCCTTAGAAGATATTAGGTTGTGTACCATAGTCTTCTTAGTGTTTAGTTTTCCAGGCTACCATGTTAATTCATTAAGGGTCAGAATTAAAGCCAAAGGTTTGGGTGTATATTTTTGTATCAGTTCGAATTATTTAGTGACACAATATGCGTTTTGGTCCAGTCATTAATATAAATTAGCTACAACAAATAAGTATACTATACATAATGTCCCAAATAATCCGTATATAAATACTTTATATCTGTACATTTTGTTTTATTTTGCCGTCTAGAAAATTCTTCCGTGGGTAACACCAAGTAAGACATGCCACTTGACTATGGTTCACTGACAACGGCCTTAGCCTTGAATCCAAGTTGACAACCTCTCAATCTAACAATGTCAGTGCGAAGTGACTTTTTGTAAACGTCATATCGACTTAACTAGGTTTCGACTGATCAAAATTTCCTGAAGTGTAGACATTAACGTTTCTCATCTGAAACAATTTGCCGTCTTCGACCATAAAGACGTGGAATGCTGGACAGAGTTAAATTAAGAGACACACTATGTAAGGGATCCTCTCTATACTGTTTGGTCATTCAATTTTCTGTCGTTTGGCTACCTGCCAATAAAATATGCTGAGACTTTTCGTTTGTATTTATTTCAACAAGGAAGTTTAACTTCCTTTAGTTATAATATAATTGTACAATCATAGTCAGATGTATACATAGCAAGATATTATCAGTATTGGTATGCAAATAGCACCTATTTCCTTTTCTAGTTATATAAGAATCATAAAGTTTGCCTACTGGACACTCTTAACTTCAACCACTCCCGATAGCTAATTATCTTCAGTGAGAACGGATCATCTTTCATCACACAAAACATCAATAATGAATTTGAGTTGAATTGCCGATAATGCCTGTCACTCTCGATATACTTGTAGTTTCACCAGGATTCTCTTCCAATCGCACGTTCTTGCTAAACCAGCATGCACACTGCCAATGAAGAGAGGATGACTGTGCATGTGTGTAGAAAAAAATGTGTACGAAACACTTCCACCTATCCTTGGTCACATCGTTGGATAACAGCGCTATTGGACTACTGTGATATATACTAGTGATGAAAACGTCTCTTCAGAAACAGAATAACGTATCACTCAGTGTACTCCAGATTGAATGTAAGTTTTCTTAGCTGGGGCTTACCATTTAAGAATCCTAGCAAGGGTCGTGTCACAATGACTTTTCCTCCTAAATGAAACAAACAAATGCAGCTATAAATTCATGCGAACACACATACACACACCAATCAAATACGCAAAGCTACTACTTACTCACTCATTCTCTTACTTATTTATTTGAACTCAGACTCACTGGTGCATATTATTATTTTTTTTTGTCTCTTTTTTTCACTTTGTGCTGCCCTTCACATGTAAAAAATTCCATTTAATTAAAAACAGACCTAATAAATTATCTCCCCAATATTTTGTTGTGGCGGATGTAGATCTGACAAAATCGTATTCCAAACGGCGATGATTGGGTGGCCTACAATGACCCATCAGTGCTATTTGTTAGCACAACTTTGGCATGCGCATTGTCAACTAATCTACCTACTATATCAAATGATTTCAACTGTATAGGTAAACATCTAAATGAATCGATATTACATTGCAGGGTAAACAAGTACATCTGCACCATTGCTCCCAATATCACTTAATGGATGCACCATGTAAACCCAGAATTTGATAAACATCTTGTAGTGACCAATCACGAAATATAAAATGTGTTAAGCCATAAATAAGACCTAACAATTTTAAGTATGTTAGCGTATCGGTCGTCAAACCTCAACACACAATAGGCAGGGATGTCAATCTGCCGTTAAGTGGTATAAATAAAAACCAAGCTACATTTTTTTCTGATTGTTGTTAGCTGATTGTTGCCGATGATAAAGCCGGCTGAAGTTGGCTAATACAGTTTCTTAGGGCGAGATTCATACAGAGATATATTACATGCTGTAATACAAAGTCCTGAGTACGCCGTATCGCTGGTGTCATGTTTAAATGTTAGAACCCTTTGGAAATGTAACGAGTTTATCTTGAAGTGACCACAGCCCTGATACAGAGCCCAATATGAAAAAAAAAACCAAAACATGTTACACTTAGAATCAATCGTGGAGGATTTTGGTTTAAGTATAATTCCCCTTGAGTCTTTATAGTCAATACTACATGTAACTTAATTGTCAACGTCTATAAAAATATATATTCAGCAAATTTGCTCAGAATTCAGATTTTTTTCTGGATAGTAAACTTAATTTTAGAACGACATCTATTATGGATTAAATTTGTGTATTGATGAGGTTGGCTGGCATCGTGAGAAATATGGCAGTTCTATTTAAGACCGCTTACTATCAGTTACTTATAAAGAATATAAACAAATTGCTTCTGCTCATTCAGGAATGGCAGTTTATCCATAATCTGATATCCCAATGTTAACGACTAGGATATCGCAGAAAGAGAAATATGTGGAATACACAGTGTCAGACAAAAGGGTGTCTTGCTATGCGCTGATGGGAAATGGTGGGCCTGATTAAAACAATTCACCAAATTTTTTGTTGATTTCATTCAAGGCAAAAGTGTTTAGGTAGATTAAGTTTTTAGCCGAAATTTAGTATAACATTTTGAAAAAATTTATTTCTATATGACTTATTGGTTAAAACATAGTTAAAACGTTGAGTCATAAAATCATTTAAACTTTCTTCCTTAAAATGTTATCGGCAGCGTCAGAATTCCCATGGCTATCTTTTGTTCGGTTAAAGCACATGGCCTTATAAATAAAACCCAAAATGCTGTAAATCTTAAATCGGTTTAAGCTGAAACCATTTCAGTTGATATTGACTCCTGTCTTGCTTTGATGTGGGTTTTCCTAGATATCCATGAATGGAATAAAGCAGTTTTTTTATTGTCGAAATTTTCAAAGCAGTTTAAAATAATGCTGGGCTTGTTTGATTTATGAAAAAACAGCTGTTCATCCATCATGATAAGAATATAAAAAATATTTAATTTTAAAAAATAATATAATTCTAATATCCCAACAAGAGAGGGATTAAATTGCACCAAGTAAAATATTTGTTAACACTGTGATTGATCAATATTTCGCACGCCATTAAAATACTGTGTTGTTATGTTCCTATTTGAACCTATTGGCCCAGCTACAAAGATGCTGATATGTAAAAACAAGCTGCACCGAAAAGCAACCAACTTCTTTATAGAGCCAATACTAACTTAATTTTCAACGTACATAAAAACATCTATTGAACATTTTGTTCAGAGTTCTGATTTTCCAGGATAGAAAATATATTTTTATGGAACGATCTATATTATTGATTAAATTTGGAGTGTATGAGGATGCATGGTTGTCGTGGGGGAAATATGGAAGTTTCATCTTGGCTCGTTCATTATGAGTTAGAGTAACTGATAATGAGTAAAGGAAAACTGCATGTGTTGTGTTAGGAATGGTAGTTCATTCAGTATTTTATATCCCAATGTAAGTGAATGGGATATCACAAAATGTGGATCCACATTGCCAGACTGTATGCTTATCTCGTTGTGTACTAACAGGACAATAGTGAGTTGCATGAAAACCGCGGAACAGTCGATTTCATATAAGAAAGAATTATATGTAATTTGCGTCCACAGCATAATTTGCATTTAGATTCACAGCGTCTTTATTCCCATGGCTATGTCTACGTCGGGTTAAAGCACATGGCCTCATAAAAAAACAAAATGATCCAAATCTTAAATCTGTTTAAGCTTAATTCATTTCAGTCGATACTAACTCAATTCGTGACCTTGTTTGGTGAGAGCTGAACTTTCCTGGAAAGTCAATGTGATTGATCTGTGTGTGTGTGTGTGTGTTATTCGGCTATATCTAAAATCATCCAAAAACAAGCGAAACACTTAGTTTATTGTTTTGGGCTAAACATAAATTTCACACATTGGCCTAATAAAATGTCCAAATACAGCATAGACGTTATAAAATCTTTGTTATCGTTATATTGCAAAGGCGACATTACCGGCTGAATTTGTGCAATTCGAATTATACATATTACCTTAACTGAATGTCCATTCATTTCTATCAGCTCTCCTACAAATAGTCACAAATATAAAACCATGGACTTTGATACAGTTAAATTGTAAAAGTGGCTAAAGTGATATCTAGTTTAAGTTTTAATTCATTTATTTTACACAAGTCTATCGACAACGGTTTGTGTTTTCATGAACTATTTACAGCCACAAGGTTTATTTGATGTCACCTATGTCTTATCATTTCGGTATAAACAAACAAATTCCTTATACACCATGTATTTAACATTAACCATATCTATTGTTAGCCTTATAACGATTAATTTTTATTTCAGCAGTTTACTGTATATCTGTATCCGTGATGCTATTGAGCTCTTATTTAGCATCAATGCGCTCTTATATATAATGGCTCTTTGTTGGTTCCTTAGAAAAGTCGATGGTTTTATATGCAACCATAAGAACAAAAACGGTTATTTGATGTAAGAGAAAAGGGAGAATTCTTGAAGCAGTCGCTGTGAGGGTTCATAAAGTATTCCACCAGACTGATGACTGAAGAACCTTGAAGGGTTCCATTAGAGCCATATTTTCCCAAGTGTAGGCTCTACATGTTTCGGAAAGATGGCTTTTAAGAAAGCTAATACGACAACGACTGTTTTTATGGTTCTATTGTGCGTATTTATGTAATATTGAGCACGAATCCGTTGTAAAAAGGCCCCTCCGTTTACAGAGTAACCTTTAAAAGAAGTGCCGTCTTCAACTAAAACCACATAGGAGATAAGGAGAGCGAAACTAAGGTTAACATTGACATAAATTTGGTAGTCTGTCTTTATCGTCGTGTCATGACAATTGTGTCGTTTGGTTACCTGCCAATACAATACGATGAAAAGTTTTGTTATTTTACTTCAACTGATGATAAATCATTTAACACGAAAGTGTAGCCCTTTTTAGGTAATAAAAGTCTAAAACCATAGTGGAACGCAAGTAAAACAAGTTATTATTAGCGATATTAGTTTGTTTTGTGAGCAAATATATTAACGCTTTTATAATATTCTTAAAGTTTATCAAGTGAACATTCAATTCCTTTTCAACAACAGCTGATCATCTTTCACTACACAAAACACTTACAATGTAACACAAGTCTCCAATGTCCATAGGCTTCGACGCCCTCGATATAGTTCCAGCCGTAGCATCTACCTTCAAAGCTACTAAGTTTCCATTAACATACTGTAAAGTTTCCATTAAGCCAAAACACTGAAGAAGAAAAGTGTAGGGCTTTGTATGTGTGTGGCAAAACTGTAGTAAAGAAAAAATTCCGCGTTTCATTGAATGTTTGTTTTTTAAATTTTTTTACCTTAGTTCACAAGGGTAATTCACTTATATGACGACGTATTGTCTATTTTACACATTTCATTGCTTAAATACGGTGGAAACTTGAGGGGAACCTAGTAAAATACACTCGGCTATTGCCAGACCAGCCGCCGTGTGTCTCACCCATAAAGCCTATGGTCGACAGACGGCTCGAATCCGTCAATGGTACATTGAATGTGATTAGTAAGCATACAGGCTAGCCAGCAAGCCCCGGATGTCGGACACATTGCTCACTCTCCAGATAATAAGCGCTAATGGATTACTGTGATATCCAAGTGACGAGAATGTCTCATCGGAAACATTATAATGAACCACCTTGTGAAATCTAATGGTCCTCAATGGGGCTTATCTTAAAATAAATGATAGCAATGGACCCTTCCAAGTGGTGTCACACTGGCTTCATTTGCTTTCTAAATTAATTAACAGACTTTACGGAATAAGCAAAGACACACACATACGAATCAAAGACACAGACTGGTGTGTGCATTAAATATTTCTCTACAGTAGTCACCCTGAGCTGCCTCGTAAAAGTAATAAATTCAATATAATTAAACCCAGATTTAAGTAGCTTACCGGTATTGCATTGCCCCAGTCGTAGTTCTGACAAAATTGTACTCCCACGAAGACTAGTGTTTGAAAAGGAGATAATATCATTTTCCGGGACTAGAAGTTCTCAAATGAGATTGCACTGTTATATTGTACTTGAATTTGATTGCCAGTGGTCAATTCGTAAAAGTAAAATCATTTTGCCAAATAAATAAACTGTTTGTGGCTGTATATGTATTCGTCTACATGAATTGATAATACATTACATGGTTATAAATTACAGTGCATTAATGGTTGCAGGTTTTGCACCCATAAATTTGAAAAGCAGATTGCTGTGTCCAAATGACTCTATAGTCACGACCACTGTACATTATATATTTTAATCACTACATTTGAAAAAGTCAAAATAATGCTCATCAGCCGTCTAGTCTAAAACCATAGTTATATAAATGGCAAAGAATTTTCTGTCCCAAATATATGTTACATATTGTTATCGATGTTAATACAATTAGTTAAATAGAACACTAGTAAGGAATAGAACACTAGTAGCCTAAGTCCTTTTAACAGAAAAAACGTAACTTAGTTTATCCCAAAGTCTAAAGTCTGACTTATTGTTGGATTCTACTTTAAATGTACTGGCACTTGTAACGAGGTTATCTATAAATGATCACAGCCTATGCACAGGTCGGTCGATTTGTAAAAACAAGTTGAACCCAGAGACAATGAAGATTAATTTAGTTGAAGTATGGTTTTCCTCGACTTTGTTACAGGGACATTACTATCTTAATTTACAAAGTTCATTAAAATGTATGGTGCACATTTGCTCAACGTTACGATTTTTCTGGATAGGAAATTTAACTGTATGGAACGGAATCTTTTAGCTGGCAACACAGAAATATGGAAGATATGTATCAGTTAGGGTTAATCAATGTTGAAAACATTCATATGATCCGCCAGGAGTGACTCTTTTCCATAATGTTGCATACCAGTCTTGATGGATGGGATATCGCACAAGGAGGAATATGTGAAATCCACATTGCCAGACTAAATGGTATCTTGTTATGCCCTGATGGATTAATGGTCGGCCTGCTCGATTTATTATGTAAATCTTCAAAGTCAAATGTTTGTGAGTGGATCACATTCATTCATTGCCTATGTTTCCACAGCATCACAATTTCCACGGCGATGCCGTTAAAAGCCTGATAAAAACTCCACAGCAATCCAGATCTAAAATCTGTTTAATTTGTAAGCATTTCAGTCTACACTATCTTAATTCTGTCCTGTTTTGATTAAAGCTGAATTTCCTTGGATAGTGATCTGTGTGGCTTTTCGGAGCAATATAACGATGAAGACTTATTTGTGATTAAGGATATAGAATGAGATAGCGAACCATTTGAAAAGTAAAATTTTGGAACATTATGCTCAAATTGTTTAGGTTTACTGTTCCAAAATCCCTGTAGTACCAGATTCGAATAAGTTTGATTATCCGTGGCTAAAATGACGTTCTCCGCATTGACTTCAGGACCATACACAAAAGACTGTCAACCGGGGATTAAACCAATAAAAACGATATGCTTTGTGTCTGAATTGCATTATTTGGAATCACGAAAGGAAGAAAGAGATTAAATGATAATAATAATAAGATCAAATAATCATATTATAGCATTTACCGTTCCTGGATTTCTAAATTGGGTGTGAGATTTTGAAAGTCATTCAGCATTTGACTGGCTCCAAACAGGAGGTCATTTTATTGATGTAGGTGACATTTCGAATTTAACGAATTACCCTTAAGGTCCATTCATTTCCATTAATTTGGATATGAAACGTCACAGATATTAAACCATTGATATGTATGTCTACATTACGTTACAATACATTTATGTTATACATGTTAATCGATAATAGTTTGTCACTCCAGGAACTTTAAATCAGCCCATGTATTTAACACTTTAATACCATTATCTCTTCCAAATACATGTAATGAAATGGTCGCTTCTGATATCGGTAGTGTATATTTGTATCTGTAATCCGATTGGTTTCTGATTTTTCGCCTGTTCATACCTGTGCATTTCTGATTATCTGGAAAAGATGGCGTTTAATGAAGCTAATAGGCCAACGAATCTATTATGGGTCTACTCTGTGCAATTAATTATACTGAGAATAATATTCCTAAAATAGATGACAAAAAGAGTATGAACCAACAGTATAAAGTATTAATCACTAATTTGAATATCAATAGTTAATGTGCGCTAATTGTTTTATTGGATCATATTGAAGTACGTCAATAGCAAAGCACTGGCTCAGAATACCCACTTGGAGTAGTTTTACTGGCATTTGATACATTAATCTCCGTTTGTAACCAAAATAGCCACTTCATCAAAGCTTCCTACAACCTCTACATCTATCAACGCCAGTACGAACTGGGAACGACATATCGACTAAATAAACCCTTGGTTATCAAATTGTCCAAGTATGTAATACATTAACGTTCCACATCTCAAACACCTTCGCCTTCTTCCACTCAAAATACTCGGAGAGATAGTCAGAGAGAAAAAGTTAAACACACATAGGAGTATATAAGGGGTCCTTTATTCTCGCTGGCAATCCGATTTTCTCGTCATGCAACGCTGTTATGTGGCTACCTGCCAATTAAATTTGCTGAAGTTTTTGGTTTGTGTTTAAATAAACTAATATAGAACATGATTTTATTAGACTTGGTTGGCAATTGTCAAGTTTAAAAAGAAAATGACACATGAACATATACCATTATGTCCGTTCTGGATATCTTTGAAACCTTGTTATCTTTGAGTAACACTTGGTCGTCTTTCGCTACACAAAACATCAACAATGTTAGACAATGTCATAAGCTTGCAAGTTATAATTAATCTAACATACTGGCACGGTAGAGTGCTGGGTTATGCATGTAATCAGAAAACTAAATAAAGAAAATATTAAGTATAAAATCGGTCACTCTACAGAAAATCAGCTCTATTGGTCTTTCTGTTATTTGCTAGAAAGAGAACGTCTCATCGGAAACAGTGTAACGGGTCACCCTTTGAAATGCACATTGAATAATGATTTTTCTCACTGGACTTAACACTATAAAAAAAAACTAGTAAGGGTCCATTGGTTCCTCACGACCACGAAGCACGCAAACCCCACGGGCCAATAATGACACACACTGCTGCGTAATTACCTATCTATTTTCCTTCTAGTTTCCACTTTGTCCTGACTTTTGTGTAATAAATTCAAACCTGATTAAAACCGGATCTAGGTGTGTCCTCTGTACTGTGTTGTCGTAGATGTGGATATGACAAACTTTTATTTCATACGGTGACGATTCTTTGATCTGGAATGTCCAATTACAACAGTGCTTTACATTTAATATCAAACGCTTTTGTAAAACTGAGGGCAAATGCTCAAATGACAATACAACGGTCTTTAGGGCTGGAATTCGTTTCAGTGCTCAACTTATTCACAGTGAAATTATCTCGCAATTAAATAAAATGTTTGTAATTATATAGGCATACTTCTATATGAATTGACAATACCTATTAACGTTAGACTGTTCATTTGCAAAGTGTAAGCTTATTTATCTGTAGACCACCACTACTTATTGAGATAGGCATATGTATATTACTGATTTTAAAAAAATGTATTTGTTGGTCTTAAGTTTAACCCAGATTCATTTCTCAAAGTCAGTAATTGTGGAAAGTTAAGGAGATATAATTTGCAATCATTATAGTATAAGAGTATATCTTCGTATATACACCCGAGTTCGACCTGTTAAAGGCAAGGAAACATTTTCGTCTCAACAAATAAAATATATCTTCGTAAATAAATGCATTACCGATAAAGTCAGACGCTCTCAACTGTGGTATCGATTAATCTGTTTTACGGTTGGTTTAATGTGCTCATTGGAATGTTTATCATGACC
This sequence comes from Mopalia ciliata, assembly GCA_034783835.1. Classification (NCBI taxonomy): domain Eukaryota; kingdom Metazoa; phylum Mollusca; class Polyplacophora; order Chitonida; family Mopaliidae; genus Mopalia; species Mopalia ciliata. Next base: position 23,376 of record JAVFBW010188108.1, read on the forward strand.
ACAAGGTAGTCTTCATAATGGAACGTTGTAGTTCAATGTTTGTGACCGGCATGTAAATTATTATGTATTAACAAAACATTAAATAGATACAGCTCATTGGGTCATCATAGCTGTACATTATAGCTAATGTCATTTAAGAATACACGACTATGACAAGGACTGTGTATCTGTTGATACAGTTTTTCAATCAACTAACATTGGCAAGGAAGACTCTTTTAAAGTCCGCAGATGCCCTGTAGTGATACCTCGGTGTGTCAGTTACTGTATGATGCTATTCTTGATTGTTAGTTCCGTAGAAAAGTCGATGGTTTTATATGCAACCATAAGGACAAAAACGGTTATATGATGTAAGAGAAAAGGGAAAAATTCTTGAAGCAGTCGCTGTGAGGGTTCATAAAGTATTCTACCAGACTGATGACTGAAAAACCTTTAAGGGTTCCATTAGAGCCATATTTTTCCAAGAGTGTACATGTTTCGGATTATCTAGAAAGATGGCTTTTAAGAAAGCTTATACGCAAACGACTGTTTTTATGGTTCTATTGTGGGTATTTATGCAATATTGAGCACGAATCCGTCGTAAAAAGTCAACTCAGTTTACAGAGTAACCTTTAAAAGAAGTGCCGTGTTCGACTAAAACCACAAAGGAGATATGGAGAGCGAAACTAAGGTTAACATTGAAATAAATTTGGTAGCCTGTCTTTATCGTCGTGTCATGACAATTGTATCGTTTGGTTACCTGCCAATACAATACGATGAAAATGTTTGTTCTTTTACTTCAACTGCTGATAAACCATTTAACAAGAAAGTGTAGCTCGTTTTAGGTAATAGAAGTCTAAAACCATATTGGAACCCAAGTAAAACAATATATTATTAGCGATATTAGTTCGTTTTCTAAGCAAATAAATCAACGCTTTTATAATATTCTTAAAGTTTATCAAGTGAACATTCATTCTTGTTTTATCAATTCTTTTTCAATAACAGCTGATCAACTTTCACTACACAAAAAACTCACAATGTAACACAAGTCTCCAATGTCCATAAGCTGTGACGCTCTCGATAGAGTTTCAGCCATATCATCTACCTTCAAAGCTGCTAAGTTTCCATTAACATACTGTAAAGTTTCCATTAAACCAAAACACTGAAAAAGCAGGTGTAGGGCATTGCATATGAGTGGCAAAACTGTAGTAAAGAAAAAATTCCGCGTTTCATTGGATGTTTGTTTTTTTATATTTTATTATAAGCTTTACCTTCTTACACAAGGGTAATTCATTCATATGACGACGTATTGTCTATTTCACACATTTCATTGCTTAACTACGGTGGAAACCGGAGGGGAACCTAGTAAAATACACTCCCCTATTGCCGGATCAGCATCGTGCATGTGTCTCACTCATAAAGCCCATGGTCGACAGACGGCTCGTATCCGTCAATGGTACATCCAATGGGATAAGTAAAAATACTTGCTAGCCACTAAGCCACGGATCTCGGACACATTGCTCACTCCCCAGATAATAAGCGCTAATGATTTACTGGGATATCCAATTGATGAGAATGTCTCATCAGAAACCTTATGATGAACCACCTTGTGAAATCTAGTCGTCTTCAATGGGGCTTCTCTTAAAAGAAATGCTAGCAATGGTCCCTTCCCAAGTGGTGTCACACTGACTTCATTTGCTTTCTAAATTAATTAACATACTTTACGGAATAAGCAAAGACACACACATACGAATTAAAGACACAAACTGGTGTGTGCATTAAATATTTCTCTACAGTAGTCACCTTGAGATGCTTCGTATAAGTAATAAATTCAATATAATTAAACCCAGATCAGTAGCTTACCGGTGTTGCATTGCCCCAGTTGTAGTCCTGGCAAAATCATATTCTACTCCAACAACGACTAGTGTTTGAAAAGGAGATAATATCATTTCCCGGGACTAGAAGTTCTCAAATGAGATTGCAATGTTGTATTGTACTTGAATTTGATTTCCAGTGGCCAGTTAGTAAAAGTAAAATCATTTGCTAAATAAATAAACTGTTTGCAACTGTTCTCGTCTACATGAATTGATAATACATTACATGGTTATAAATTACAGTGCTAATAATGGTTGCACGCTTTGCACCCAGTATATTTTAGAAGCATATTGATGTGTCCAAATGATTCTATACTCACGACCACTGCAGATTACATATTTTAATCACTACATTTGAAGTAGTCAAAATAATGTTCATCAATCGTCTAGTCTAAAACCATAGTTATATAAATGGCAAAGAATTTTCTGACCTGTCAAGTCGCAGTTGCATGTTACATATTGTTATCGATGTTAATGCAGTTAGTTAAATAGAACACTAGTAGCCTAAGTCGTTTCAACAGAAAAACGTAACTTAGTTCATCCCAAAGTCTAACGTCTGCCTTATTGTTGGATTCTACTTTGAATGTACTGGCATTTGTAACGAGGTTATATATAAACGATCACAGCTATGTACAGCACGGTAGATTTGTAAAAACAAGTTGAACCCAGAGAAAGTATGGCTTTCCTCGACTTTGTTACAGGGTACTATCTTAATTTACAAAGTCATTAAAATGTATGGTGCACATTTGGTCAACGTTACGATTTTTCTGGATAGCAAATTTAACTTTATAGAACGGAATCTTTCACTGATTACATATTGAGGTGTATGAGGTTAGCTGGCATCACAGAAATATGGAAGATCTATATCAGTTAGGGGTTAATCAATGTCGAAAACATTCATTTGATCCGCCAGGAGTGACTGTTTTCCATAATGTTGCATACGAGTCTTGATGGGTGGGATATCACACAAGGAGGAATATGTGAAATCTACATTGCCAGACTAAATGGTATCTTGTTATGCGCTGATGGATTAATGGTCGGCAAGCTTGATTTATTTTGTTCAAAACTATTTTGTTTAAATAGACTGCAACAATTTCGATTTCATACGGGTAAAAATGATTATATAGCATGATTTATTTTCATTCCTATCTTGTACAGTATTTACTTTGAGCTCTGACAATAATTTATTAATCCGAATATCGTTAAATTCTGCAGTCGTTAAATCTTCAATAGTCTGCAAATGTTTGTGACTGGATCATTAACATCCATTGCGTATGTTTCCACAGCACAACAATTCCCACGGCGATGTCTAGGTTTATTAAAAGCCTAATAAAAAATCCAAAGCGATCCAATCTAAAATCTGTTTAATTTGTAAGCATTTCTGTCTACGCTATCTTAATTTTGTCCTGTTTTGATTAAAGCTGAATTTCCTTGGATAGCGATCAATGTGGATTTTCATAGCAATATAACTATGAAGACTTATTGGTGATTAAGAACCATTTGAAAAGTAAAATTTTTTAACATTATGCTCAAACTGTTTAGGTTTACTGCTCCAAAATCCCTGTAGTATCATATTCGAATAAGTTTGATTATCCGTGGCCAAAATGACGTTCCCCGCATTGACCTCAAGACCATATACAAAAGACTGTCAACCAGAGATTAAACCAATAAAAACGACACGCATTGCGTTTAAATTGCATTATTTGGAATCACGAAATGAATTAAGAGATTTAATGATAGTCAGTGGTTTGTTGTTGTGAAAGCAAAACAAATATCCCAAATAATCATATTATAGTATTTACTTCTATTGAGATTTCTAAATTGGGTGTGAGATTTTGAAAGTCATTCAACATTTGACTGCCTCAAAACAGTAGGTCATTTTATTGATGCAGGTGACAGTTCGAATTTAACGTATTACCCTTAAGGTCCATTCATTTCCGTTAATTTGGATAGGAAACGTCACAAATATTAAACCATTGATATGTATGTCCACATTACGTTACAATACATCGATGTTATACATGTTAATCGATAATAGTTTGTCCCTCCAGGAACTTTACATCAGCCCATGTATTTAACACTTTAATACCATTATCTCTTCCAAATACATGTAATCAAATGGTTGCTTCTTATATCGGTAGTGTATATCTGTATCTGTAATCCGATTGGGTCCTGATTTTTCGTCTGTTCATACCTGTGTATTTCTGATTATCTGGAAAAGATGGCGTTTAATGAAGCTAATCGGCCAACGAATCTATTATGGGTCTATTTTGCGCAATTAATTATACTGAGAATGTTAATAAAGAATACTGCTTTTATAGACAAATCCATCAGGGTTGATATTAAGCGATAGACAAGCAAAATTGCAGCTGCTAGAATATGTCAACGCCACAACTTGCTCCATATGCCTGCAAGCTGATGTTAGTCCACTCTTTACTGAAGACGTATTTGTCGTGGTCTTTAGGCCCATTCAACACTATGAACGAACAGTCTAAATTATTAATCACTAATTTTAATATCAATAGTTAATGTGTGCTAATTGTTTTATTGGGTCACATTGAAGTACGCCAATACCAAAGCACTGGCCCAGAATACCCACTTGGAGTAGTTTTACTGACATTTGGTTAATTAATCGCCGTTTGTAACAAAAATAGCCACTTCTTCCAAGCTTAAATCCAATTCTACAACCTCTACATCTACCCACGCCAGTACGAAGTGACAACGACATATGGACTAAATAAACCCTTGGTTATCAAATTGTCCAAGTATGTAATGCATTGACGTTCCAAATCTCAAACACCTTCGCCTTCTTCCCATCAAAAGACTCGGAGAGATAGACAGAGAGAAAAAGTTAGACACACATAGGAGTATATAATGGGTCCTTTCTGCTCGCTGGCCATTCGATTTTCTCGTCATGCGACCCTTTTATGTGGCTACATACCAATAAAATATGCTGAAGTTTATGGTTTGTGTTTACATGAACTACTGATAATTCATTTATCAAAAAGTGCGGGCCACTTTAGTTGATCGAATTATACAATTATAGAGGGATTCATATAGAGCATGATTTTATTAGACTTGCTTGACAATTGTCAAGTTTAAAAATAAAATGCCAGATGAACATTCGTACAATTACGTCCGTTCTGGATATCTTTGAAACCTTGTTATCTTTGAGTAACACTTGGTCGCCTTTCACTACACAAAACATCAACAATGTTAGACAATGTCATAAGCTTCGATTTATTATTAAGCTAACATACTGGCACGGTAGAGTGCTGGGTTGTGCATGTATCAGAAAACTAAATAAAAAAATGTTAAGTATAAAATCGGTCACTCTACATAAAATCAGCTCTATTGGCCTTTCTGCTATTTTCTAGAAACAGAACGTCTGATCGGAAACAGTGTAACGGATCACCCTTTGAAGTGCAAGCTGAATAATGATTTTTAACACTATAAAAAAACTAGTAAGGGTCCATTGGTTCCTCACGACCACGAAGCACGCACCCCCCACGGGCCAATAATGGCTCACACTGCTGCGTAATTACCTATCTATTTTCCTTCTAGTTTCCACTTTGTCCTGACTTTTGTGTAATAAATTCAAACCTGATTAAAACCGGATCTAGGTATGCCCTCTGTACTGTGTTGTCGTAGATGTGGCTATGACAAACTATTATTTCATACGGTGACGATTCGTTGATCTGGAATGTCCAATTACAACCGTTCTTGACGTTTAATATGAAACGATTTTGTAAAACTGAGCGCAAATGCTCAAATGAGAGTACAATGGTCTTTCCCACTGGAATTCGTTTCAGTGCTCAACTTATTCACGGTAAAATTATCTCGCAATTAAATAAAAGTTTGTAGTTGTATAGGCATACTTCTATATGAATTGATAATACCTAATAACGTTAGACGGTTCATTTTCAAAGTGTAAGCGTATTTATCTGTAGACCACCACTATTGAGATAGGCAAATGTATATTACTGATTTTAAAAAAAATGTATTTATAAGTCTTAAGTTTAACCCAGATTCATTTCTCAAAGTCAGTAATTGTGGCAAAGATAAGGAGATATAATTTGCAGTCATTATATTTTCATGAGTATATCTTCGTATATAGACCCGAGTTCGACCACTGTTAAAGGCAAGCAAGCATTTTCGTCTCAATAAATAAAATATATCTTCGTAAATAAATCCATTACCTATAAAGTGAGACACTCCCAACTGTGCTATGGAATAATCTGTGTTATGGTTGGTTTAATGTGCACATTGGAATGTTTATCATGACCACAAGGTAGAGTTGTAGATCAATGTTTGTGACCGGCATGTAAATTATTATGTATTAACAAAACATTAAATAGATACAGCTCATTGGGTCATCATAGCGGTACATTATAGCTAATGTCATTTAGGAATACACGAAGATGGCAAGGAGTGTGTATCTGTGGATACAGTTTATCAACCAACTAACTTTGGGCTTAACAAATTGCAAAGAAGACTCTTTTAAAGTCGCAAGATGCCTGGTAGTGATAACTCGGTGTGTCAGTTAATGTATAGTGCTATTTTAATGCTATTTTCTTGCTGCAAATGACTTGCTCAAGCCCTGTTTCACTAGTGGGAAATGCTGGATTATCTCCAGCTCAAAACTGGACCAGACAGTACATATACAGATTCATGTTGCCTTCAAATATATCAACATGGTTGTATAATAGATTAAATGCTTATTGAATCAATAGCCTTGAAAAGACCACTCTATATAAATGTGGCTTAAAAAATATAGTAGCCATATAAGGCGTAATACAAGTACGAGTGTTGCGGACTATATTGCTGAATTCAGGGGCGATTTCAACAGAAAACTTCAGAAGAAGCAAAAAGGAAACGAAATATCTGTGCTGAGTGCAATCCGAGTCGGTCCAATCGACATAACTTCGTTTGTATTGATTTATAAAGTTACCACAGAAGATAAATCAAGTTTGCAAATATCGGTCAGCCGTCGTTGGAAATTGTGTACTTGGCTCCCTTGCAATGGTATCATCTTTTGTACTCGCAACTATTACTTTGAGAAATATACCGCCGTTGACCGGAGCAGAACGTCACAAGAGTAAGGACATACATATTTAACTGCTCGCGGTATTTGCGTGGTGTGGCGGTAACATTATAAACAAAATATACATACTATCTTCTTGGCTTGTTCTGGAATTCGTTAAACAGAAACTATCCTGTAAACTGAATTAAAAGCATTGCACCAGAATTTCAGAACTTTAAACATTTATTTGACAACAGTACTTGCTAGCTGTACTATCACAGACTCTGTCCAAGTAAATTATTGCATTTAACCATATACATGACCATGCGGCATAAGCTCTATACGCGACGCCACTTTGTATCTTAAACGAATCTAAAAGTTACAGTACGAGTTAACAGCCATGCACGATTCGTATTTAATACGTTTTAAAACACAAACAATAGAAGCAAAAGCAATGGAAGCTGTGTAGAGTGTAGGCTATCGTCTTCCACCTGCCACGACCAACTTTTGATGAACGTCAGGTTTAAAAAATCTATCTGGCTAAAGGCGATTTCCTGTTTCTTTAAAATCAGTATTGATTCTTTAAAAAAGAAGATTTATTTTTCATCTGTGCTGTTGCATCGTATCGGACTCACTACGGAGATGATGGCTTCATTATGACCTAAATCCTTCTCTTATATTAATGATTGGCAACTATATTAATTAGGCATTCACGATAAACTGAATTTAGTGCTTGCCTAGTAAATTGTAGAATTATTCAGTGTATGGGTATATGATATACCTAATTTTTTATGTAGCATTTTTTAGGGGAAGGGGATATTATATAAATAATTTAGACTTTGTCTGGTATATTGTACTATTATTCTGGGTAAGGGTTTATGATATACCTAATGTAGTATTTTACCTGGTTTATGATACTATTACTGTAGGTAATAGGATATGTTTACCTAGTTTAGTATTGTCCATGGTTAATGGTAGTATTATTCTAGATAAAGATATATAATGTGCCTTATGCAGTATTTTCTATTATTTTATGTAAGGGTATATAATATACCAAATGTAGTTTTTTGCCTGGTTAATGACGCTTTTATTCTGGGTAAGGGTATACCGTATATGAAATATCTAATTTTGTTTTTTGCCTGGTTAATGATATTCTGGGTACGGGTAAACTGTTTTAGGTATAGTCATATCTTTATCTTTCGCACTGGATAAACACTTATTTATCACAAAGCATTTGGTTGTAGCATTGGTATGGCTATGTACTGTTGGAGTATTGTGCTTTAGCTGTGGTAACTATTGTGCTTTAGCTGTGGTAACATAGACATATCCATATGTATTGCAACAAGAGTGGTATGGGTTAATAAAACCTCACCATGGAAGGGAAACTTTAACAACTCATTGTCGCTCTATTTGATTCGAAAAGTATTGATGTCTATGTACAATTTACGCATTCTATAATTGTATTCACCACTAAATTCCTCGTCATATTTATCGAGCTTGAGATTTCTTCTGGTAAAGCCATATTTTTAAAGAAGTTAAGCTTTTGGTTTCCCATGGGTTAAAATTTAATTCGCCAGACGTTTAGAGGGATATAACGCGTACCACCGTCAGACAAGTTATATATCTTTGAGCACGACATATGTTATTACCTGAACTAATCCAACTGTACAGGGTGTCACAAATATCATCTTGTGACTTATATTTTGTATATAGAATTTCGCTAGATATTTGTATGGGCTCTGGTGATGGATTTTGTTCTAGGAGTCTAGAAGTTTATTCCTTGTTGACAATGTCAACTGTTTGTACAACACTTGGGTGTTGGTCTGTGTATAAGATTACACGAAACCTACTATATGTTTTCATATGTGATTCTTCAGGTTGATGATCACTTGCATTATGACATTCGTGTCAGTCTACACGAATCTCCGTTTTGGATAGTCGCTTGAATTCAGAGTATCTTTGTAAATATTATTCTGTTGAGCCGGGCTGTATATAAGGCTAAATTTCTATCAGCCGTGGCTTTTTAGTACTGGAAAGTGCTCAAGTCGAACGTGCCACAAGGCCACAATATCTGGCCAAACATTATATCTGTACATTTACATTCATCACATTCACCACATTTCAAGGTATTATGGCATAATGAGTACGGGGACAAACCCATTTTATAACTAAGTCCCTCTACTCCTAGCTTGCGCTGGCCGGGGGTAGTTGTGACACAGGGACAAATCAATGTTAGGGTATGCATGCCCCTGAATCAATTCAGGTTTGGTAACATGCCTTAATTATTCAGGACAATGATCGCTGAATGAGTTTATTTTGTAAACTGCTGTTATACCTGTGAGAAACGACCATTCAAAATACTAACATCTCATGTATCCAAAGGTAATTCCCATTTTTGACGAAAACTGAGCATTTTGGCCTTTATGCTACCAATCATTACATGAGTATGAATCACACAAATAGGTATTCTATAATGTAAACAGTTCGGCATACTTGAACTAGAAAACTATACTCTCAATGCGCAATTTCCACTTCAAACGAATCTGTGTATACAAAACTTGGATGAATGCCTCAAGAGCTGCCAATTTCCGTTAAGATGAGCAACTTTTTTATGTGACCAATATTTCAATCATGTGGTATTTAATTATTTGAGTATATAACTCCATGTTTAGTATTGTAAGCGAATTTGATGGCTGCACGCTTCATTTGGTTTAAGTAAACATTTGGTTGTTATTCGTGTTGAACAACATGTCCATCCATTGTTGTAGACGCTTCCAAATCATCCATTTCCAAAGTCCAGTGCCAAGATCAGCTGAAAGGTTAAGAGCAGCGATTTTCTTCTAAAACGTGTCTGCTTCACATTATGTTTAACTATTATGTTAGAGTCTTTGTAGCTTTGTACACAAAACTGCTTGTTCTCGGTATGCGGAATTTGGAGTTAATAAATAAATGACATATATGATTCAAATTGAATTTAAAAATCACTGTTTCCCCTCTATTCTATTTTATTTTTTACAACAGAATTTCTGGCTTAGTCCCGGCAGTAAGAGGTTCTATTTGGATTACACGACTATGATAGAAAGTCATAAATCCAATGATAAATCAACTCATCAACACTGTTAAAAAATAAATGTTTGTCTTCGTTAATAAAATAGCAATTATTTTTTACATTGTAGAACAAGTTTCTAGAGATGATTTCCATTGTTCCTTTAATAGCTATAAATGTACATCAACCATACCAAGACAATTTTTGCATTTCCAATGGGAGTTACTTAAATATAACAATTTAAATTATGTAATGACGAAAACGTGTGGCATGTGCTGCTAACCCTGAAGAGAATGTTAAAGACACTCGCCAACCAATTTAATGACAGAAAAACTTTCCAATGAGTCTATGCGGAACGTGATTTTCCTTGAAAATACTATGCTTTAACAAAATTATTCTCAATAAATAAAATAAGAAGTTTTTATTTCTATTGGTTGAACGTGCTTATAGCATGTTCCAAATGTGTGTGTACAAGACATATGATAAATGCAAGACTTAGTTTAAAAAATGTTTGTCAAAGTGCATATTTCACGCCATTAGAAATATGTTAACATTTGTTATGGAATTTTAAATTTTTTTTCAAAATTTACGACCTCCCAGTTCGGCTCAATTGTTCCCTGGTGAACAAACGTTAAGGTGCTGCTAATTGGAGTTACAAAAAAATCTAATAAACAATTTCAGACCGCTCATGACATAGTGTCGCCATCAAACCATAACATAAAACACTCTCATCAATTAACCTTCACTTTTTAATAACGGTATGTGTATTTGCCCCTTTTTACCACTGCATCGTTTTTGTTTTAATCGTCTACGTTTATATTGCTACGGCGTTTACATAGGCCATGCCTCAATCTCAATCCTCTTTCCTTTATTATGGAAATAAAATACTGTTTAAACCAGTCCAATTGACATAACTTCGTTTATATTGATTGATAGTTACCCCAAAAGATAAATCAATTTTGGAAATATCGGTTAGCCGTAGAAAATTGTGTGCTTGGCTCCCTTGTTAAGGTATATTGTTTTATAATGGCAATAATGACTTGAGAAATATTTCTGAGCCAAATACCGCAAGAATGAAGAAATACGTGAAGCAAGTGCTGGTGGCCGAAGTAAAGTAAACCATACTATACCGCGAATTAATAGCAATGCAGTTGAGTTCCAGAACTTTAAAAACATGTGGTCGTCTACAATATTTTCTATATACTACCACAGATTCTGTCCCAATAATTGTAGCATTTAACCGTATTTATGACCCTAAGCACGATATATGACGCCACGTTTGTGGCCTGGATGGAGATGGATGTAACGTGACAGTGGTATTAAGAGTAAACAACCATGCGCCATAAGTATTTCATATGTTTTAAAAAAGAAGCAATCAAATCAAAACTAATCGAAGCTGTATAGAGTGTAGGCTTTCGTCTTCCATCTGCTATGGCCAATCTTTAAACTTTGGTGACAGTCATTTTTAAAAAATATATCCGGCTAATGGCGATATCCTGTTTCCTTGAAGTGAGAATTGATTCTTTGAAACAGAGGATCAATTTTTTATCTCTGCTTTTGCATCGAATCGGGCTGTTAATTCACCGCCGAACTGATGGCATCAATCACACACAAATCATCCTCTGATATTAATCCTTGGCAACTATATTTATTAGGCATTTATGGTATACCAAATTTAGTGTCTACATAATATATTGTACTATTATTCTGGGTCAGGGTATATGATATACCTAATTTAGTATTTTGCCTGGTAAATGATACTGTTATTCTGGGTAAGAGTTTATGATATACCTAATTATGTGTTTGCCTGAATGGTAAATTATACTTTTATTCTGGTAAGAGTTTATGATATACCTAATTAAGTGTTTGCCTGGTCAATTATACTTTTATTCTGGGTAAGGGTGTAATAATATACCTAATTTAGTATTTGCCTGCTACATTATACTTTTAATCTGAGTGCATAGTGTACCTAAATTAGTGTTTGCACACTTCCGGTGTGGTATGCGAAGCGTTTAGACGTGTTTTTAGCAGGGAGCTCTGCAACCCTGTTTAACTCGGCTATTTGGAAGGCGAACGGTAGTAAACATATAGGATGGGCCGTAAACGCAACCCTACCACTCCTAACGCAGTGAACGAGCAAAATGAAAAAGATAGGCCGTCAAAATCTGCTAGAGAAGATATCGTTTTTGGAGGGTATTGCGGATAACAGGGTCGCCGCCACGTGCGTGAATAGCAGACCATCTAATCAGTCCAGCAGTCCAACTCTTTCGGAAGACCATATTACGCCAGTCACAGAATCAACACAGTTTGAACTCTTCGTTAAAAAATCCTTGTCGGAAATACAGTTTGCTTTGAATAAGGTAATATCTCAACAACCCATTTTTCTCGAGAGGCTAGTTACAGTAGAGCGTAAGCAAACTGAGCTTATTCAAAGTGTGGAATTCACAGACACAGAGATTTAACGATCCAAAATTCGCAGTCAGATACAGCTAAACATAAACTTTCAAAACGAATAGATTTCCTCACTGAAGAAAATAAAGCTCTTAAATCGCGGGTGTTGTCACATGAACGTTATAGCCTTGCATATAACTTACGGTTCGGTGGAATTCCAGAGACGCCAGGTGAGGATAGTATTTCTGTAATTCGGGAACTAATTGAAAATAAATTAAAAGTGAACGGGATTGACATCGAAAATGCTCATCGTATAGGACAGAAGAGACCGGGACAACATCGGAAAATTATCGCTAAATTTCCGTACCGACCACAGAGACGTCATGTATTTTCAGCTGGAAAAAATTTATTGAAAGGAAGCGATATATTAAAAATAGACGATCTTATACCAGAGGACAGACAACGTAAGTTTGAACTTCGAGAATTTATGGAAAAATTTTATAAAGAAGGATGAAAGGTTAGATTTACTGGAGGAAAGCTTTTCGCGTGGACGGTAAGGAAATTGGGGGGGGGGGGGGGGGGTGTGAGTGAAAAGTGACTTTATTTTAAATTGCCCTGCAAAACAAAAAATA
>JAVFBW010188109.1:0-30214 GCA_034783835.1 Mopalia ciliata
TGTATGTATGTATGTATGTATGTATGTATGTATGTATGTATGTATGTATGTATGTATGTATGTATGTATGTATGTACGTATGTATGTATGTGTGCATGTATGTATGTATGTATGTATGTATGTATGTATGTATGTATGTATGTGTGCATGTATGTATGAAACAGGGCCCTGTGGGAGAACGGTGGCAACACTGAACAGGTTACCCTGCCTAAAGAAGATCTAATAAATAAATAAATAAAATACATGATTTAAGTTGGCGAATAACGCAAGGGGTTGAAGTTGCAGTCGATGTGGACTGACTGCATTATATCTCGACCTACGACCAATTCATCCTCCGTGTTAGACATAAGACTCCAGTTATACTGTAGATAAAGGGAGTTTAACATAACTAGGGATTTTCAGAATGCTGTTACAAATCTAATGCACAACTGTAATAAAACTGACAAGCATACAAACTCGTAACTATGTCGTGGGAGTTTGCTCGTACTACAAGAACCTATTAGAGGTTCCTCCTTTTCATGGAAGTGTAGCAGGATTTGGATGTTAAATATTATGGCTATCACGAAATAACTGTACCTACGTACTCAGAACACAAAAATATCTAAATCGCATTAAGATCAGATCAAAGGAAATGTCCACTAGCTTAGTCAGAACCAATTGTTCATGAGAACAGAGACAAGGAAGTGTCTTTTGTTTCAACAGTCAAATTGTCAATAATGCAGGAAGCCGAAATGAATGAACAGCGTGAAGTAACTGTCCAATAAAGTAGAGGGATATCGATTGATTTCTATTTGTCGTCCGGTAGATGTCGCGAGTAATTGTTCTTTGCAAATACAACTGTGGAATGCTTTCATATAGTTGCCCCATGGTTCTAATAGAAAAGCCACCATTTCTGTGAATTATGCCAGGAATTGTATAATTTAAGGAGATCTCAAATTGCAATGGAAGTTGATTCAACGATGTTATAAACCAGTCGTGCAAATATTTCACATGAACACGGGGTGGATATAACGGAAATTCAGTTGCAATTTGAGAAATCCTCAAATATGACAATTCCTGACATCACTCGCATAATTAAATGAGTTTTACTTAGACGTAGTTATTTGTATTTCTATTCTGTACATACGTATATAGGCCCATGATATATATTGTTTAAATCTTTTTCTTGCTAAAAAAAACTCCTAAGTAACTCAGAAAGGCATACTTGTACTAAAGGTAATGTCAAACATCCAGAGCGTAGGGATTCCATGTTACCAAAGCATTTCAGTCCTTTCGGTTCATTGATTTAATTGTTGTGAACCGACTGTTCGCATCTGGCATTGGACGTCAGACTATCTCTTAAAATATAGACGATGGAAACAATACCGAACAAATCACAGAAATTAGCCTTTGATACAAATATACATTGAACTTGTTTTATTTGTACGAATCTATCTTGGGTATAGATATAAGCATCAACAGCTATTATGTCTATACATTTTCCCTCCATAAAAATAGTTTAATTACCAGACCAGTTTCTCTCTGCAGCTGTTGCTTTCATAACTTGTTTTATTCCGAGATGCAATTGACGTTATCACGTATCCAGCTTGAAGGCAAGCCTGATATCTGTGATAAAAGATTGGGTAAAATGTGTCATATTTCTTAACACTGGGAATTTGTCTGGCACATTTAAGTGGCTAAATTAAACTTCATATAGGGGTCCAGTCCCCTTTTATTAACTGACAGAATAACTCAATTAAACCGTACTATAAATTAATCAATAATTAGAGGAAAAACATGATTCTGCTGTCAGCAATTAAGAATTACAATATATTTTCAATATATTAATGCTAAATATTGTTAGGGTTATATAGTATTCTTTCAATGTCCTTGCTAAGAGCAAACTGCATATTTGTAGGGCCCAGAACCCCCCATGTAAGGGCTAAAAGTGAACGATAATATTGAACGGCTGCTGTCAGTAATCTACATCAGTTTGCTGTTGTTTTGTACACTAACGGGGCACTGATTATGCTGTCCTTCGCGCGTTGTTTTTCCGACATTTAAGTAGATGAGTGACTCATTTAATGAAGCACATACACTCTCTTGGTCTCCATCAATGGTGGCTGTTTCAAGTGACAAAGGGTACCCCGACCAAATCATAGGAAGACAATAATTAAGTTGGTAACTCCCTCCGGTCAAAGCGTTTTCGTTATTGACCTTACCTAGGTGCGGTTTTGGGTTGTCAGAATTTTTCATTTAGGTTATATTGGCTCTAAATAAATATATAAATCAACCCTACACTGTTAGAATTGATGGATCGTTCTATATGGAACAATGACGACGCAAACGGTTCTTTGGTATAAGAAATTGAGAAACACTTGCTTTAAGCTTCCATACAGAACCATAAAGGATTCCACCAGAGCCATGACCGAAGAACCTTAAGGTTCCATTGAAGCCACATTTTGCTAGGAGCGTGTTCATGATAAGGCATGGAGTGTGTTCGTGGTAGGGCATGGAGCGTGTTCGTGATAGGGCATGGAGCGTGTTCGTGGTAGTGCATGGAGCGTGTTCGTGGTAGAGCACGGAGCGTGTTCGTGGTAGGGCATGGAGCGTGTTCGTGGTAGATCATGGAACCTGTTCATGATGCGGACATAATTGGGTGTTCGTGATGCGGACATTAGTGGGTGTTCATGATGCGGATATTAGTGGGTGTTCATGGTGCGGATATGATTGGGTGTTCATGGTGCGGACATAATTGGGTGTTCAAAATGCGAAGATATTTCAAAGAATGCGTAACACTATTACAGGAATAATAAAGAAAAGATAAATAAAATTTACCCGCGTGACATATTGGTGACATAAGTCAAAGAAGTATTTACATACAGGTCTCCGGATAAGTTCAATTCATTGTGCCGTTATTGGCCAGAAACATGCAGGTTCACATTGGACCGTAATGTGTAGGATTTATTGAGAGCTTGCCTAGTGTAGTACCGGCCCGTGATTCCTAACTGAATGAAATGAAAATTGCCCTGAAGGTTACCGTGTCAAGTCTGATTAATAATCTCACAGTAACTACATCAAGTCAGCAAGCGTTCTGCTCCAATCCTATCTAACTGACATCGATTGAGTCACGCTTGGCTGACTCGTTGAACTATCAATCAACCAACAAGAGAGAGCTAGGGAGAGCAAAAACCAGGCGAAAGGACCGCTGCCTCGCCTTGTCAGGGGTCAAATCGCCAAGAAGAGGAGACTTCTCTAGAGCTCTTCATAACAGCCAATAAGAAGCTCGCAAACAAGCTGTATTTTAAAAGATCATCTCTGGCGTACATTGATGATTTGCAGAGACCCCCTGAAGATCCGTATAAGTGAGCTAAGAAAGCGATACCATACAATGGCCTCGTTTTGAACTCTCCAAAAGCCAATCAGATCAATGCTGTCAACTGAAATCCATCTTGTTCACCGCTTAACCAATCCAGCGGCAATTGATCAAGTGAGTGCAGCGGTAAATGTATGTCCTTGGCACAAAAACGTCATTCGCCATATCTAGCATTAATTAGTGTGCTTATCCGAGGCACAATTGTGTTAGCTTGCATCCAACAATTAGCATTACTTGACAGGGATATCAATAGCATAATATTTATATCTTATGGATATTCAATATTAAGTTACCACCTCTGTAGTTAATAATTTATTGACATACAGTGTTACAGCTAGGATTAGAATATACAGGGATAGGAAGCTCAGCCTTATCCAGGCCCAAATGCACATAAAATCAGATACTCGGTATTATTCTCATTCGTCCGTTTGAACCGAAAAGCGTTTGGAAAACTGTTTAGCATGACAGTTACCAATGCGCATGTGCATTACAATGGTGATCGGTAGCTTATCAGCCTCCCTCCAATAAAATATACTATTTGCAGTTTTTGCAGTCTTAAAAATAATCGAAATATCAATTTATCTCAATTGTGAAAGAAACATTATATCGTTTTTTTTAAATACCCAAATGCCCTTTCTCCGAGTTCTACGGAAATAAAGATAGTCGGTTATATGTTCTTAAGTCTTTTTATTTCTGAAATCAGCTGTAAATGGCTTCTTGACGTGTCATTTAGAAGCTTGGAGTATCATAAGGCAAACAACAACATAGTATGGATAACAACATCTTGATTTATTTGGCACAACGTTTCTATCTCATTCCAGAGATCGTTTTCAAGTATAAATATTTTATACTTGAAAACGATCTCTGGAATGAGATCTTTGCTTTATGATTACAGGATAATGACAAGTTGTATAATAAAGCATTCAAAATAATCGAATTCTCCCTGCAGAATATATGGTGTAGAGCACTGAAATTACCATCTTATGTATTCAAATGTACATCAATAAATAAACCCTCATACCACGACTGTGTAAGGGCGTGGTTCTGGTGGACCGTGGTAGTGTTTAACATGTTCGTTTACCTCGAACAAACAGGCCCCAAACACCTTTATGTAAATACGCAGTTTGACTTTCGAAAATAGCCTGCAAGTATCTTTGTAGTTCTGTTTTGAGTATATGACGTATTTATATAGTGATCCTGTATAGCCCTCTATATCTTTAACACCCAACCCACAGGTGTGTTTTACTCTTGTTCCGATGAGTTATCAAGGGTTGTGGTGTGGTTGGATTTGACCAGTATCTAATGTCAGTATCTAAGTATCTAATGGCCTTCTTGCTATGGTAGTTTGATTGAAGAGTAGCCATGCTGTGTTTACTTTATAGCACTGCAGGAAGATTAACTTTTCAACAGATTCAAATCACCTCACAGTTTATGTTTGTGTTAATGCCATTTATTGTTGGAATACACTGCCGTCACATAAGTGAAATACCTTTAAGTACGTCTCAAAAGAACCTTGATCATATTGCCTTAATGAAAGTATAAGTCCAAGATGTTTCTTCCGAATACAAACAAACATTTTTTTCCAGTTGGATGGATATTTTTATAACCATTGTACTGAAGTTTAAACATTTTAACGCAGTGAAACACTAAGGGGATATATGTTTATTTTAAAGTAGTAATATTGAGGATGGTGCCTGTACACTCGACCAACGAACTCATACCATGCACAGTCTTTCTGTTTTAAATCTTTCGCAGGATTGTCCGGTTTGTGTTTACTGTCAACGGTCGCTCAAAACTGACATCTAGACCTTAGTTTAGAAGCGAATAATTAGACGTTCACTACTTAACCACATCCTTTATAGCATATTTAGTTCTAAACAGCGACATGGTCCCTACTCGAAGCACTTCCGTTATCTCAGCGTAATGACTGCATTATAAATGATTGTTCTCATCAACGCTTACTTCATTCCATTCTCTATCACCTTTAAAGCACTTCAGTTATCTTAGTTTTCATTCTGGATTAACAAGCGTTTCTCTCAGTTGTACTTAAGCATCAACACACACTTCCCTTATCTCCAGTTTATTTAGCCGTAATTTCAGTTATCTCAGTTTTATTTCTTAACTAACACTTCTTTGACTAAGTTATTGTAATATAAGACATTGTATTAACATCTCATTTGTTATTGCAGTTAGCTAGATTATCTGTTATTCCTAACTGTTCAAACCGTTCGGTAATCCTTGTTCCATTTCTGCATTATTACCTCAGTTATATCAGTTTTATTTCTTCATCAGTAGTTCAGGTATTATATATGTATTAGCAGTTCAACCAATGGGCTTATTCTGCAAAACTATTTTAGTCTTCACAATATTTCTTCTCCAATAAATTAGTAATCTCAGTCAACAGTTCACTCATCTCAGTCTTATTTCTTCATCAACAGTTCACTTATCTCCGTCTTATTTCTTCACCAACAGTTCACTTATCTCAGTTTTATTTCTTCATCAACAGTTCACTTATCTCGGTCTTATTTCTTCATCAACAGTTCACTTATCTCAGTCTTATTTCTTCAATGGAGAGGTCACTTATCTCAGTTGTATTTCTTCATCAACAGTTCACTTATCTCCGTCTTATTTTTTCACCAACAGTTCACTTATCTCAGTCTTATTTCTTCATCAACAGTTCACTTATCTCAGTCTTATTTCTTCGTCAACAGTTCACTTATCTCAGTCTTATTTCTTCATGGAGAGTTCACTTATCTCAGTCTTATTTCCTCATGGAGAGTTCACTTATCTCAGTCTTATTTCTTCATGGAGAGTTCACTTATCTCAGTCTTATTCTTCATGGAGAGTTCACTTATCTCAGCCTTATTTCTTCATGAACAGTTCACTTATCTCCGTCTTATTTCTTCATGAACAGTTCACTTATCTTAGTCTTATTTCTTCATCAACAGTTCACTTATCTCAGCCTTATTTCTTCATGAACAGTTCATTTATCTCCGTCTTATTTCTTCATGAACAGTTCACTTATCTCAGTCTTATTTCTTCTTGGAGAGTTCACTTATCTCAGCCTTATTTCTTCATTAACAGTTCACTTATCTCCGTCTTATTTCTTCATGAACAGTTCACTTATCTCCGTCTTATTTCTTCACCAACAGTTCACATATCTCAGTCTTATTTCTCCATGAACAGTTCACTTATCTCCGTCTTATTTCTTCATCAACAGTTCACTTATCTCCGTCTTATTTCTTCATCAACAGTTCACTTATCTCAGTCTTATTTCTTCATGAACAGTTCACTCATCTCAGTCTGATTTCTTCATGAACAGTTCACCTATCTCCGTCTTATTTCTTCATGAACAGTTCACTTATCTCAGTCTTATTTCTTCATGAACAGTTCACCTATCTCCGTCTTATTTCTTCATGAACAGTTCAATTATCTCAGTCTTATTTCTTCAATAACAGTTCACGTGTTTTAGTCTTATTTCTTCTTGAACAGTTCACTTATCTCAGTCTTATTTCTTCATGAACAGTTCACTTATCTCAGTCTTATTTCTTCATCAACAGTTCACTTATCTCAGTCTTATTTCTTCATGAACATTTCTTTTAACTCTGTCTAATTTTTGCAGTTATAACCCGGTTATCTCAGTTTCTTTTTGCTTTAATAGCTCAAGTGTCTCAGTTTTATTTCCGTATTAACCGTTCAGTGATGTCAAGTTTATTTTGCAGTAATAACTCAGTTAATTCACATTAATGTCTGTATTAACTTCAAGTCATACCATACGATGAAATTGGTCAAACAAATTACTAAGAATGTATGAAAGCAGTCCTATCCAACTTTAACAGCAATTATCAACTCTGTGGTGAATGGAACTTTTGTCAGTATTGATATTCTTCAGAGACAAACCATTTGATTATATCTTCAAAGCCTGCGGGACACAGCCCTAGAATTGACCGTCTTAAGCAAAGGGCATTTTGAGGCCAGCGATAAGCACATTGTTTTAGTGTACTATTGATTTTGATGGATATCCCAAAGAGAAAGATTGACCTTTTACATAAATGGTTTTCATTTGTTTTCTGTGGAGAGATGCTAGGTTATGGAATAGTACTGGATGATAAATCCAATATGAATGTAGATGTCTGATAAGTATTACTCCCAGGCCAACTACCCACAACAGTCTATATTTACACGGGGCTACGCAATATAGACTCCGCCGGACTTACTCCTTTAATTGTACACTAGTTGATCTTTGCCACACATTGATAAGACTGACATACATATGTATCTAGGTCGATAGCTACTGTCTGTGTATGATTGATTACCTTCCCAATTATCCGGGATATTTCATGTTTAGATTAAGGTCTGAAGACCCATCCCGGCATCCATTTGTAAGATAAAATTGACTATCGAGTAACCCACTTATTGAGTAAATCAGATATATGTCATAATCCTCTGACATGTTGGGTGTTAAGATTACTGTCTCGGCTGCCAAATAACCTTGACCTTCTCATGACCTCCAGAATGACCTCGACCTACGTATATATGACTCATTTTCACAAAATCTTTGTATGGCGCCCACACCATGATGTGACATTTAATAAGAGTAAATATTGTATTCTTGCTCAATTCAGCGAATAAAAATCTTTCCAATTTCTTTCTTTAGAAGTAAACACAAACCATAGACGAAACAAAACTCCAAATTTTATGAGTCATTTGGTCTCTTTATCTGGAAACAAATATTTATTTGAATATTTATTGTTTAGCCCGTCAGCAAAATGTCACTTCCTGGGATTTGAGTTGACTGAGTATGATTTATAAAGTGTTTTTCAAAAAGCCATTATTCAATCGAGTTAAGTCAAATACGCTCTGTTTTTTTAATTAATAAAAGTTTGATTCAGTCAGTTACATAATTTCCTGAGTGAATCCATTATTTGAATGGCTTTTAACACTGACAGTGCATTTGGTCAGCCATGCTATATCGGCGATGGCTGACTTTAAACTATAACGTGTAGTGTCCATTTTACTTGTTTGATTTCAAGCTGTTTCTGTATGACTGAGAACAAGCCGTTTCTGTGTTTCTGAGAACAAGACGTTTATGTGTGACTGGGAAAGGACGTGTCTGTCATTGCTAAGATAGTTTTTTGTGTGACTGAGAGCAAGACGTTTATGTGTGACTGAGAACAGGGTGTGTTTCAATGATTGCGAAAATACGTTTGTGTTAATGAGAGCAACACGTTTCTGTGTGACTGAGAACAATACGTTTCTGTGTGACTGAGAACAAGGCGTTTATGTGTGATTGAGATCAATACGTTTCTGTGTGATTGAGATCAAGACGTTTCTGTGTGATTGAGATCAAGCCGTGTTTAAATTACTAAGAACAAGACCTTCCTCCTCCTCTTACAGATGAAGACGACTCAGATCTAGATCTAGATGGTATGACAGGGCATGTCTTTCAACATTGTTCATTTCATGGATGCTTTAAAGATATCTAGCATGTCTTCTCTTAACGAAGTGAAGTTGATCTTAAACTTGCCAATAAAAGCTGGTTTAAATTTTTAAAAGCATATTTAACACAGTTTTGAAGGGGCTTAGACAGCAAAATATGGACGTGATTGTCTGTGTCTACCTATTATGTGCTGTACACGTAATGTTGATCCGATAAGATTGCCCTATGCAGTAAGGATGTGATTTGTTCTAGTGGTTGCGGTCATCAATTGGTCACTGCTTATCTATAATAGAATCTACCAGCTAGTCGTCCCTCTATATCCACCAGTATTTCATCATTGATACTAACTTCAGCTATAACACACTCCAAACCACATCACCTAACGGGTGAATTGGCTGGGCTAAAGCGATGCTCACTGGAAGAGTAAAATTTGCTTGCTAGCTCAGTCTTAAATCAAGTTCCCGTTGTTACACGATTTATGTCATTGACAGTATGTTATATTACTCTGGTATTTTGAAGGATTTGAATTAATGCCAAGCTTCAGTGTAAGGATTGCGGAAACGGTACGCGGCCAATCATTCATTGAGTAATGCAGGATGCAAGTGAGAAATTACTTCAATGTATTGGTATTCAAAAACCAAACGCAACGTTGCTTTCCGGTTGCCTGAAATGTAAAATCTTAATAGTAACCCGGCCATTTGAGCTCCCTTTTTGTTTTCAATCTATCCGTCAACAAAATGTTGAATCGATTTCCATACAGTTAATTAGGATCACTCAATACAATTACAGAATTGAATTCGTATTTTAATACACATTAACAACTTACCTGGTGTCATTTTCCAAAATATTAAATTGTTTGCGGTTGCATGGTGCATATCGATATACCTGTATGTGATCCCAGTCTCACGTAGGTGTCCTGTTTAAGACTGGAACAATTTCACCAGATAGAGTTACGTCAGTTGCTTCGGAACATTTTTTTTTTTTAAATTAGGCTGTAGCCTTTTTTGTTGCATTGTCAAAGTCCCTCCGCGGTATAACGGTATAACGTTCGGGATCCACTATCCAACATAACACTGGCGAGGTCGAGAAATCGATGAAGTTTACTTGATGTGGATTCAAATCACATATCAGATTCCCCTTAAAGTTCATGGGTCTACATGTAGGAATGTGCAGAAAAATACTTAAACATGTATCATTCTTGCAAACTTTTAGATTGTGTCTCTATGACGCCTGTCAAATATTAGTTTGTTACTCCATGGTGCCGGCAGACTTGAATATTACGTTTCAAATATACTCAGAGAGATATGTCTAATCCTGGGATTATATACAGGGATATGTAACAGCAAGCTTAAACGTTGAATTGCCGATGAAATCATGAGCTCTCTCGCGAAACGCGGGAACTGGCGAGAGTCTTTACCGGTTTGCAAGGAAAGTGTTGAACGAAATCTACTTGATTTCACTCTTTAATATTTCCATTTTACAGCTGCTATCAGAAATAAAAAGACTTAAGTACATATAAACGACTATCTTTAAGTCCATAGAAAGTAACGATCTAATGTTGGACTAAAAAAAACTTGAAGGAAGAGAAGGTGATCGGGACTCTTTTGGTGTCTCAAACGGCTACGGCAGTTTTTCAGTCACCCCCTTGAACCATGTTAATCCACCAAGGAGATGTTAATGCTCGTCAAGTTTAGTTAACAATTCAGGTCAATTAGTATTTTGATTACTTTTTTAGACTGAAAAAAAAAAACGGAAATCAAGCAAATAGTATATTTTAATATTTATTGTTTACGAATGAGAACAATACCGAGTACCGGATTTTATGTGGATTGGGCCTGGATGAGGCCGAGCTTCGTATCCCTGTATATTGTAATCCCAGGTTTTATCGTTTGTTCTTTATGTTTCTTTTATAAAGATTGTGTCATTTTAATGGATATGTAGAGTGTACGAATACTTATATACCTAATAAAGATGTTTAAATCAAATGACATCTTTCTCTACATTTATGCATAGCATTCAGACACTAATTGTTTTCAGAATAAGTACACGTGAAGAATTGGGCCTACCTCGGATTTAATTTGTTTCTACGTCGAAGAGCTAAATATTTCGGCATGAAAGTTTTCTATCTAGACAAAGCTTGGCTGACGGGTGTTTCCCGAATTGACTGACTTGCGTTTTTGACGTATAGAAGAAAGTTTTCTATCTAGACAATGCTTGGCTGACGGGTGTTTCCCGAATAGACTGACTTGCGTTTTTGACGTATAGAAAAAAGTTTTCTATCTAGACAATGCTTGGCTGACGGGTGTTTCCCGAATTGACTGACTTGCGAATTTTTTGACGTATAGAAGAAAGTTTTCTATCTAAGACAATGCTTGGCTGACGGGTGTTTCCCGAATTGGCTGACTTGTGTTTTTGACGTATAGAAGAAAGTTTTCTATCTAGACAATGCTTGGCTGACAGGTGTTTCCCGAATTGACTGACTTGCGTTTTTGACGCATAGAAGAAAATTTTGTATCTAGACAATGCTTGGCTGACGGGTGTTTCCCGAATTAACTGACTTGTGTTATTGACGTATAGAAAAAAAGTAATGTTAGTCATTTATATTGTCATCGAACTTTAGTGAATCGCAAAGGACAAGTAAATTGTCCAGTATAAGCTATGGACCATCCCATGTGCTTCACTCCGGCTTCTCAAAACTACAGTTGCCCTCTTACTTGAACAAAATGTCAATATACTATTTGACTGCAATATAATCCTTTCCTTTATTTTAGTACCAACTGATTTCGTATTAACGCCCACAGTAGATTAAATGTATGGCTTTCGTACATACCATTATTGAAAAAAAATAGCAATTGTGGCGAATAGCACATGAGGTGCAATATATACAAAGGTATTAACACCCTGCCTGTCACGTTTATAATAACAAGTTCAATAATACAGCTAATTGAGATGTCCTATCTTGTAAATCATGACTGCAATGTCCGCCTGGGTTGCCAGCTCTACGGAAATTAATCTATTAAATATTCACTGGCTTTGTTATTAGGGACTTGTGTTGCTGTATAGACGTTAGTAATTTATTACCAGCATTGAGGATAATCGCGTTGTGTACATGTTAATCTGAGCCTTACTGCCAATATTGTTAAAGCTGTAAATTGATTGGCTGAGTGACTGCATAAGCAAAACGCTGATTGGATGAGATGCTAATGGGTTAACAGGTTTGTTTTGTACTATCGAATTAGTTTTCAACAAGACACCAGTTTTAATCTGTGGAATTGTATGTAGATACACAAAATGTTAAGAAATTGAGATAGACCTTTAATGTATCGATGCTAAGTTGGGGTGAGAGCAAAGCCAGTCGAATTGCTTCCCACACGTTAAAGTTAATCTTGGCTATATCCAGTGTGCGGACCGACATACTATTCAAGAACAGACATATGTTCACCAAATTAAAGAGCATGCACTCATATCATTTTGCTATGTTATGTAACTAAATATTAATTTATTCATTTGAATGATTATACAGTTATGTTGTTTTGCTGAGGTAAATGCCCAGCTTTACAGATGCCTGGAAGTAATATCGACTGAGGCCGGAGGGATTATCTGTTTTCTTATCTCACAGCCATTACGTTAACATAAATATTTAAACAACACTGAAAACTGGCATAGAGGAGTCATAGAGTCTTCAGTTGGAAAGACACATGCGACACATACGATATATGAGGACACCGTTGATCGAAGTCAAGACAGGGAAAGGATTGCGTTCGGTGATTGGTTAAGATCATGGATCTCAAGTCCTATCTGACACCGACGTGTTTGTTTGATTGGGGTTAAACGTCTTGATCGAGGATATTTCACTTAGATAACGAAGAATTGCCCACTTCACTCTGTTTCATATGGTGGAAAACCGGAAGGAAACCGCTGGTAAATTATCCCCGCGATTGCCGGAGCCACATCGTGTGACTCACTCACATACTTGAGTCCGTGGACGGTCCTTCAAAGTAAGTTTAGTGATCAGTCACGCCAAACCACTAAGGCACTGCAGTGGACGACAACTATATACATATAAGTAAGTGATTCCAATAAGTCATTACAAAATAGAATTTACTCGTCTACTAGATATTATAACACTATACTGTTTTGGCCTTTTATGAGAATTTAGTGCAGGGTTAGACAGACCCACGGTCGTCATACTGAACCGAGTTCTATATTATTCCTGGGGACCTGTATAACGCACTACAGAAGAATAAAAAAACAAGCTTAAAGGTATTCCCAAATGGTTGATACTTAGAAAACGAATAAAAAATAGTCTAATATCACAGAACGATTTCCAACTTGCTTCATTTAAATATTTGTCATACTTGTGCATTAATCAGGATTGGAACATCTGACTTTTATTAAGGGTGACAACTCAGTGATTCTCGAGTGACTGGAAACCTCACTACCATTTTAATATTGTCTAGATTTCCCCCGAGCCTTTCAGTTTTTTTGCGTCATCCTAAATATCCTTGTATAGCGTTGTATTTGGTGAAAGATTAAATCATGTCAAACTTCTTCGTGTGGAACTAAAACCTTGATATAGAAATAAATATTTAATCCTCTTTAAAATTGGAGGTATTTATTCTGGATAAAGTTATTCGTGTCACCATCGTTGACCTGAGGATATAATTCCCATGGGAATTGTCGCAGTTTATCTGTTTCTGTTCTGCCATTCGTATCAGGCATTTGGTCGTTGTTTAAAAATCTGGTCATTAGATAAATTACCGTCGCTAAATTGGCTATCTGAAAAAGAGTTTGTTATAGAACATATTTCGTGTATCTCCGGTATGGAGTTCCGAATGGAGCTTCCCCTGACTACGTCAAAACTCAAATGACTTGTGTGAAGAGTCACAAGTTTGTAAATGAATCAAACAAATTATTGTCGAAAAAATACGGAATTTAATTTCAGATAGACTTAGTGTTATCTGTGAAATTCAGTCACTTTCAATTTGATTTAAAACCCATTTACGAATACCTTTAAAGTATGATCACGAAATGAATGCATGACAAGGTGTATATACACCAAATCATAATAATATTTGTTATATATCCCTCGTTGGATTTCTCAGAAGACTGTTCGTTAGGATTTATCTTTGATTTTGATGTGAGCCAAAACGATTTTTAAATTTACAATGGTAAATGCTGAAAGTATACAGGGCACTTTAAATATATAGTCATATACCTTCAAAATTGTGGCGTTTGAAAGTTTCGTTTTCTCTACAGATTGAAAAAGCATATATAATTCGTGTCCACGTATGAATGCTGTTATATTTTGATTAGTCGTGCTGAATAAAGAAGTTGTTTAAAAAAAAGGGTAGGCAAACGTTACCCAATATGTTAAGTAAAGGATTATTAGCCAAATTTGTATTGATGTTGGTCAATTCCATAGTTGTGGTCTGCGTTAAAAAGCTAGATGGTACTTGATGGTTACGCTGAAAAGCTAGATGGTATTTGATGGTTACGCTGAAAAGCTAAATGGTACTTGATGGTTACGCTGAAAAGCTAGATGGTACTTGATGGTTACGCTGAAAAGCTATATGGTACTTGATGGTTACGCTGAAAAGCTAGATGGTACTTGATGGTTACGCTGAAAAGCTAGATGGTACTTGATGGTTACACAATGGGCTTAGGTCTTATCTGTTGTTTTACTTGTTATATTTGGACGGGGTTGGAGATGGTTTATGCTCTCTCCCTATGGAATATAATGAAGTGGGTGATTTCATTGTGTTTAGTCTGTCCCGCGGTCTATGGATAAACAAGTTCAAGACATTAGCTTCAAACCAATCGAAGGTCACTAAGTTTCGTTAGGAATCGACACGTCTCGCATACAATACTTCCATCGAAAGTCTGACCACTGCGCAAACCAAATCCTCGTGTAAACTATAAACTCAACGTCCCTTAGTTTATGCATGTGTTTAATTGTGGCAGTTTGTCCAGGAGAATTTTACAAATTATGATCTCACACTGTTTGGCCGAGTGCCAAGATGGATGACAGAGTGGACCAATGGTCTCGAGTCTTGTGTTGTTGACTCACTTCAAAAGCATGTAGGCTGCTATTGCCCGCTTAGCGCACCTAGTCTCTGCTGACGTGTGAGATTATGGCGATGGGCCAAATGCGCTAAAAGCCGGTCTTGGATTCTGAAATAAATAGTGGTCAGCGACAATGATGACTTGGTTTATCGACTGAGGTATCATGTATCGTTTGGCATCTGTGCTCGTCTAGGGAGAAGCTGGGTATCGTGTTTATGCTATCACTAACGGAACTCTTTGGAGACTTGAAATAGAGTCTCGACTCAAAGATTCCATCAAACTTCCCAGTAAACAGCATCTACTTCCAACACTTATCGCCTTTCTCCATTCACACTGTTTTTAACAAGTCCCTGTGGTACTGCACAGCCTTATCTAACCCTTGTCTACTTCTCTAAAGACTGTGGGATCAGACCAACTGCTATTGGCTCCTCTGACAGTATTGGCTTTCTTTATTTCTTGGACACACGAAAGGTACACCTCTAACTGACGCCACAAAGTAAACGACAAAAGAGCCAACAAACGTGACACTTTTAATAGACTTAATGCTGACTAGTTATACTCTAGTTCACACAAATATTCCCATATATTATAACCGTTACGTAAATGACGTATGCTAAGGCGTAAGATGGTTTTCCCAGCCAATGCAATAAAAAAGAACAAACCAAACACTAAAATGTAATCACTGATAGACTGCTGTTGCAGTCCGAAGTGGTTTTTATCTAATACTGTTTTTGATTTTATTGATTTATTTATTTAATAAGCAATTCTTTATTTATACAAATCAGTCTTTAGTAAATCTACATTAGCAAGATAGAGAAAGATGTAAAATGGATTAATGAATATTTATACCACAGATTTATATTCACCCTTCCGCATAACAAAATAGCTTATCAATTAAGAAGTAATTACTATATGTCAAGTGTTTTATTGCTCAGTTACGTCTGAAATATTTCTGATGTGTAACAACAACAGTATACTGAAGCCGACCACTCTATAATATTTATATATATGCCAGTGTGATTTATTTTAAAAATATATTAACATCATGGGTTCATACAGCTATCAGTATGTCAAACAAATTAAATATGCTAACTTTTCTCTCTCTTTTTTCTCTCATCCTCTTCCAGATTCATAATAACAAATATCTTCAGCTAGAGCCTACCCGGGAACATTTAGCCAAAGGGATGGTGAAACTACTGTCTGCCAACGAGTGGTTCCATTTCAGTGTCGTGATAGAGGACACTTTTCATCACGACGGATTTTTCTCTACTTTAAAACAGCTCACGTGCAAAAAAAAGTGGGCTTTGGAGGAACAGCTTATTTTATCACGAGGTGCCAGTTTCGTGGAATTTCACAGTGTTATAAGTAAAATAAAAGATGATAAATCAAGGATAGTTGTTTTACATAGCAGTGATGAGTTTGCTCGTATGCTATTTGCAATGGATGTGATTAAAGATTTAACCGATTTAGGTCATACGTGGATATTAACAGAAAACGCTGTGCCTAAACGCCGTGAGTTTTTACGCAATTTTCCCCTGGGCACAGTAGCTTTAAAGATGACGGAAGCAGTTCGTGTGACTGACGTCATCAGTGATAGTGTAGGAATGCTTTTTCAGTCTATTGCGAAAGTTTCTCATCATTCACAACACAACTTGGTATCGGGACCTACATGTTTTCAGAATTTAAATGACAATCATTTCACATCCGGTACCTCTTTGTACAGGTAAATATATTTCTTCCTTCCATTTCCTTCTATATTTGTCAAAATAGTCAGTGATACTACTGACTGAATATTGCTGTTTTTTTTTATTTTAAAGCGGAAAGGGGGGAAAAAAAAAGAAACGGTGAATAAGACGTCAAATTACGCTTACGAGG
The DNA here is from genome assembly GCA_034783835.1 of Mopalia ciliata. NCBI lineage: Eukaryota > Metazoa > Mollusca > Polyplacophora > Chitonida > Mopaliidae > Mopalia > Mopalia ciliata. The sequence goes on from JAVFBW010188109.1 coordinate 16,737, forward strand.
ACAGCAAGTATGGGCTAATTTTCGTTTTCACCACCAAACTTACGTTAAACCGTATCTCATATTTCACTTTGTGGCATGTCTCATTTCCATGACGTTTAAATTGCTTCTTAGCACAAATGAAAATCGTTTGAACGTATTGAACAAACAAGTTTGACACAAGTTAAAGGATATAGCAAGTTTCAGTTAAAGCGAGTATCAAATTTGAAATGTTCATGATATCTCCAGTCGGCACTACATAAAGAGACGAGCTTAAATTTGGAAGCATTGTCAGCATGGGATAAAGCTGATTTTTTTATGTGTGTTGTAAAGGCACTTGACTTAATTAAATCGTACAGTTATACCATAGGTTCTGTCAACTTTAGAAAAAACATTGTGAATGAAAAGGTTCCAATTGAATTGCTTAACGGATGCATTACTTCAATGTGGCGAATCCCTCCAAAGTTTCCGGCCTTATCCATCTCTCGTTATACGGCTATTCTTTAATCAATGTTAAGAAGGTAAATGAATATTTTAATAATTTTGTTCTTTCTAAATTTGAAAACGAAATCTGACACTGAGGCAGAAAGAACAACATTCTAAAATATTTATAATGGATCCGTTCCAGCCCTTCACAACAGACAACGAAATGATGCAAGACTGTCTGAGTTAAAGCATATAAACAAACCTAGAATTACAAAATCTGTTTTCCCATGCTGACCTGCCTATCTGATGTATTCTAGAGTATGTTATACATGAAGTTTCTCGTAAATACATCGATAGACCATCAAAATACACACAGAAATTAATATTCTGTAACACTGTTACACAAAAATACACAATATTGCAAGAAATAATCATTAAAATCAAAATTTTACACATAAATTTCTTTTAGAGTAGGCAGGTCGGCCCGTTGATCTGCAGGATTTGAAATATATATATTCCATCTTGGAAAGTAGGTTAGAGAGATCAGTTGTATGATGAGGCTTGAAGACCAAGGCTATGAACAGTTCGTACAAGAATCGCAAATGGGTAGGTTTGTAGGTGTGGGTCTGGGATCAGTCCTTATTGTGGCTCATAGAACACATGTCTCGGTTTAGTCCAAGATTTATACAATTCAATTAAATAATGACTTTCTGTTTGACCGCTGCGCGCAACTTGTTTGCTAACTTAAATCTGTTTGATTAGACATACTGTGGTCATCAAGACCATACAAACTGAATGGTTTGAAGGTCGTTTTTTTATGTCAGACGTATGTCCGTTTAAACGTTGTTTTAATGAATGCCCTGTTTCTCAAATGAACAATGAGGTGATTGCATAAGTGGCATTGCTACGGTTACAAATGTAAGATCCATTGATTTTAATCGGTGTGCCACAAGGTCCTGGTACTGTAATCAAGGTGTTGATGAATGGGCAAAGTCCACACAAGGAGAACGTTAACAGCACCAACGGCCAAATCTGTGGTCGCGCTGCAAGCCGCAGAGATTGCCGCCAAATCGAATTTTTGGGAGAAGGTCGCGCGAACTATTGACACTAGCCAATCAAAGTGCGAGGTCAAAGGGCATACATGTGCCTGCTCACTAGCCACAACGGCGTGCAGGACGTCGCGGCGGTCGGGTTCGTGTTCGTTGTCGTGTTCGGGCTCAGTATAAATGAGCCTTTAGAGTTAACGACGGTTTTTACTCTGCAAATTGTAATGGAAATCTCAACAGAAAGTATAAACATAAAACATATGTATCTGAGCAACTCGAAACTAAATCCAATAGTACTCAACAAGTGTATCACTGGATAATATGCAAGAAACAAAATAAAACAATACACAGAACAGACTAATGATGATGAAAGTAAAAGATTGGTATGGTGGATCTTGAGAGTAAGAAAGATGATATATAGTAACGAAAATGACGAGAAGAGTAACAAATACAAATACGTAAGACAACTCATCAAAATAAAACGTTAGAAGAGTTACAAAATAATATGCTAGAAGAGTAACATAAATAATACCTTAGACGAATAACAATAATAATATGTTAGAAGAGTTAAAAAAAAATAAAACGTAAGAAAATTTAGAAAAATAATCTGTTAGAACAGTAACAAAAATAACGTAAGAAGAATTATTAAAATAATCTGTTAGAAGAGTAACAAAAGTAATACGCAAGGAGAGTTATAAAAATATATCTGTTAGAAGAGTAACAAAAGTAATACGCAAGGAGAATTATAAAAATATATCTGTAAGAAGAGTAGCAAAAATAACGTAAGAAGAATTATAAAAAAAATATATATGTTGGAAGAGTAACAAAAGTATTACATAAGAAAAGTTACTCTAACAATCTTCTAGAACAGTTACAAAAATAATGCGTAAGCAATAGGTAAGAACAGTAAAAAAAATAATATGTTAGAAGAGTAACAAAAATATTACGTAAGACGAGCCACAAAAAATATGTTACAAGAGTAAGAAAATGAATACGTAAGAATTTAAGAAAAATAACATGTTAGAAAAGTAACACAAACAAAATGTTTGAAAAGTCACAAAATAATTCCTTAAACTAATAATATTGTAAAAACTCGACTAGTTACGCAGTATAACGCGTATTCCATTTTGACTAATGTATAATAATAAAATATTAAAAGAAATATATCTCGAACATTAGATGACTCGTCCATTAGAAGTAACCGACATCCATCTGCCAGTGTGGTTACATTTGAGATGTATATAGTAAGAACATGACGTGATTCTTAAAATCGTCTTTTGTACTTCCTGAAAATGTTACATGCTCTTTCTAATATATATCTTCTCTTTTCAGAACTATTTTGAATTCAAAATTTCATGGAAAGACGGGTAATTTAATGTTTGAGAAAGACGGTTCCTTAATAATCTCAAAGTTCAAAATCAAAAGCCTTGCATCTGAAAATCGTCGTCTTGAATGGAAGGATGTGGGTTATATTCGGGGTGATGAGGTTAAACTGAGTCATATACTGTGGCCGGGAAAGTATTATGTGGATCCTTTCGGCAAGGAAAAGAAGCGGAAATATCGTGTTGTTACAAATGCCGTCAAGCCATTTGTCATGGTGGAATTGCCTCATCGAGATTACCGGAAGTGCTATGGAGAGACGCCTTGTTTAAATGTGACAACAAAGGATAAAGATCGCCTGATTGCTATCATGCACGACTACGAGAATGGGATCTTCAACGAAAGCAATCAGTATGAACTTAGGTGCTGCCGCGGTCTTACCATCGACTTGTTAAATGAATTAGCTCAAGATTTAGATTTCGAGTTCACACTTTACCTTGTGGCGGATAAAACATACGGAGCGGAAGTGAAGGGGGAGTGGAATGGAATGGTCAGAGAATTGTTGGATGGAACAGCACACATGGCAGTCGCGGCAATGAGTATTACCAGACCTCGTTCTCGGGCTATAGACTTTACAGATCCTTATTTTTTCTCCAGATTTTCTGTACTTGTAGCAGACAGAGCAAAAGATACACAAATGCATGCCTTCCTAGAGCCATTTTCAATTGAAGTTTGGTTCGCGATTATCTTAAGTGCCACAATAGCCGCTATAACAATGGCTTTCTTTGAATGGAACAGTCCATTCGGCCTCAATCCTTGGGGTAGGAAACGGAAGGCAAATTACACCCTGGGTTCTGGAGTGACTATGGTTTATTCTATTTTATTTGGTCATACGGTCAAAACGAAATCCCCGAAAGCTTGGCCAAGCAAAGTGATGCAAAACTTTTGGGCTTGTGCCTGTATTTTTATTATCGCCAGTTATACAGCCAACATGGCTTCTTTTATAGCCGGAAAGTCTGCGGGACACCTCTACCAAAATATATATGACCCAAAGGTAAGCTGGCATGTTTTATTTCTTTTGAGATGGTGTGATAAAATATTGACATAACTGCAATACAACAATAAGAACAACTCGTCTCGTTTTTTTTTAAATTCAGTCTCAGAACTAACCGGAACTTTTAATTCCCGCAAAATGTCGTGCGTGTTACCCTTTTGTACCAAGATCGATAATCTCACTGCTGAGTTCTTTCTTTGAGAATGAGAGTTGTTCTTTTTGTATCAATCGACTTTCTTTACTTTTTTTTTTGGCCTAACAGCTAGAAACAATATAATTTAAATTATTTGTTAAAGGAACTATGTATTAGGCTTCTCTCATAATCAATGTTCAGAGCTGTGAAGATAATTTCCAAACTTAATTGTTTTCATGATTGGGGTTTCGCTCGAGAGTTACTGCGATAGTCCCTTGCCTCTTTGTGGGCTTCGCCGTTGAGTCGCGTTGTTTGTCTGCAATTTATTAGGACAATGGCTCACTACATGTGTTTTCGAATACGGAATGAAAACTTTTCAGCTTCAAAAATCACTAACATTTATTTATTTGTAAATAGATACAAAGGTTTTGGGTTTGATGTAGAAAACCAACTATACAATTTGAATTATCAGCCATATGACAGCCAATTTCTTGGTGGCAATGCTACCTACCAGACCGTGATGGTGCCAGTGTCGTGGTCGAAGTTAACTGAGAAGAGTCTGAAGAACAGGGCCGATTCTACAAACTGTACATAAGCCAACATGTGTATCTAAGTACTCAACTTTTACTTTACTTGACTTAAAACGAGTTTCACAAAACTGTGCTTAGCCCGAAAACGTGCTTTAATTTAATACACCACCTGGATATTTTGCTTGGACGATTTTTATAGCATAGACGTTATTTGTTTTCTAGACGAATACCTGGATCCAGTGTATTGGCTATTTTACTTGGTTGCATGGCAAAACAGACTTAGTCGTCCATTTACGGCATTCAAACATTACATACGTTTGATACCCGTCACTAGATTAATCACTGGAACCACACCTCAATAAATGACAAACCACCCACGGTCAGTATCACAGACTACTGTGATAGTCCCAGTAATCTCCAGCAGGTGTCAATAACCTTGTTAATAAGCTCACTGAAACCCTAGAAGGCCCAATTTTTTTGTTCGTAACTACAATTCGTAACAACAATTTTAAGTTATGTTTATTTAATTTAATCACTTTCATATAGCTGATTTTTTAACTGAAAATAAATGGGTGTTAACATTTTTTTCTCCATTTTGACTGCAATGGCTCCGTAAGAGCCTTGTTGTTATACAGCAGTCATATTAGATGATATATTGTACTCTGGCCACCTGTATTTAGACAATTTCTATACTTTTCCATTGTAACCTCACTTGAAGGGTAACGAAATCAATGTAACAAGAGTACTGCCAAGTGACATATTTTTTATTAATGGTTCAAATGTTCCAAACACCTTAACAGACTGTATTTAGCCTTGATTTGGGGGGTTGATGATTCAAATCCCCAATCCACATGGGCAGCATAACACTCGAAATTCTACTCCCCGGTCCAACATTGCCTTTGAGGATTGGGTGTTCGAATATCGAATTGATATTGGAAAAGTCTAAATCACGAATGTGGCTTCGGAATATGGATTTATACTTGGTCTTCACTTAACACGAGAGGATGATAAATGTAACAATATATGGCAAAACATTTCCGATTTGGTTTTGCCAGGGTCACTTACTGTTTGAATACACCGAATAAGCCTGTTTCTGTTTATTCGCCTAGCTTTGACAGGATTGTACATCAAATCATTACTGATGACTCAATGAAAAGGTTTTTAATATACTACCAATAAATAAAATTGTGAATCCCCAATCCCCTAATTCGGCGTTGAATATGTGTTTCATTTCCTTGAACTTTATCGTGTTGTTACATAAGTCTGTCGTTGACGCCAGGAACCGACTTTCCAATCTCCTATTGTGAGTAGCATTTTCCCTTGTATAATATCAATAATGTCCGTGTTTGAATCCCCATCCATAACTGAACCCTGGATTGGGGTCCCAACACCCTTTCACTGGTTTGACATGCTTATAAAGTTATAATCTTATGACGACATCTGCAAAGTAACAGTTTTCAACGTCTACCTATATACTACACTTACCCGGTAGCGGTACGTGGAATTCTTTTATTGTCACATGTGTACAATAAATAATTTTAAAGTATATATGTAGCAAACACAATTATGTGGATTTATTTTCAAGACATCTGACCACCAAGTTTGCAAATGCAAAAAAGATAACCAATTTCATTTATGCAGAAATAAATATTTGCGTCAAAAACAATTATCTGGGTTTTTATCATAGCACCGTTTCGTGGGACATTTACTGTAAACATTTGTTTACTCGAGTAAAAACATATTATAAGTGATTAAATAAATGAGTTCCAACAAATGCAGGTTTTGCGCGCGGTAAATTTATTAGAGGCTCCTCTCTTCCAGTTGAGGAAGTTTGTGAAGGTTCTCTGTACATATATACACAGTTGAGTAGGCTGTATTCTTACACAATGAGGAGAAGGGTTTCTCGGTATCTGTCATATGGAGAGCTCTTTCGCACAATACAGTACAAGAGTATGTATTAGAACTCTTTTACACATACGTGAGATGAATGTTTTTCTCCAATAAACGTTAATTATAAAGTATTCCGTTAATTGATTTGATTTCCTTATCGAAACTCTTGGACTGATTGTTACAAGTACACAATGTGTATTTCTGGTAGTAATTCGAGTGGTGTTTATACATAAAAGTGTTATACTAGCCAGACACGACAAACACCCATTAGTTAATTGTATCAACCCACATAACCCACTCACAATCAATGCCTGCCTTTAAATAAGGGCTATGTTACGGCACAATGGCCAGTGAGTGATTGAACTTTTGTGGGATCTGCATTGAACATACAATACTCACACATCAATAATAGATCTTAAATTCACCTGCTTGCCAAATGGCCGTATTTTTTTACATTGGTTACTGGTATGTATTAGAACTCATTGGTCCCTTAACCAAACATCCTATAGGAGCCTCTATGATTTTGGACAAAATCTTATAGGATATTTCCATGGAATCCTTTAGGATCCCATAAGATCTTCTTCTATAGGAATTTATAATTACCCTATAAGATCCTATAATATTTGTCTGTAAGGCATTGATTGCTGGTCTCACTTTGTTGCTCATTGATTAGCTGCTGCTTCCACCTTGCCGCTCACTGATTGGCTGCTAGTGTCACCATGCCGCTCATTGGTTGGCTGCAGTTGTCACCATGTCGAAACGTGACTCAGTGACCCATCAACTATCTGTTAGCATTACAGTTACCAAAACATTATAACCTTTTGATAAAGTAGTCATTTGTAACAAATTTCTGAAGCGTAATCTGCCCAGGGTTCATTTGTCATGACTCATGGATTGGTTCCCAGCATCAATGTTACCTGATGATCTGTATCAACCGATTGATGACTTCATATCATCAAGATCAACTTGTCTCTTTTCTTGATTGGTTGCTAGCATCACCAGGACAAAAGTAATCACAACTGATCAGTTGGTTTCTAGCATCATGATAACTATTCAATTAATATGGTTCGTTTATTGGATCTTAGCATTGTAAATTTGTTGATACTGCCTGCTAAATTTACTGATTGATTAGTAACTGGCATTGTGATTACCTTTCGTTAGTCTCTGATCAATGATTGGTAACTTACTAATACGTGATAATTTGTACTGACTCTTAGAATAGTTCGAGCGTCACCATCCCCTGGTGAGAAATAACGACTCCTTGCTTGGTTATTGGACTGGATGTTACCTATTGGTAACCATCCACGGGCCGACTAGAGAGCCTAGCATGGTCGGTACACACTGATTTATAACCTGACACATTTGTTATACGATGATTTATATCGACCCCCAGATCGAATCCTACCGTCAACATTACCTTTTGATTGATCACGACTCAGATCTATTTCTAACATCAGCATTACCTTGTGGTAATAGCCTCGTCTTGAGATTTATAATGAGTTACTTAATAAATTTACAAAGACCTTACGTTTGGGTTATACCTTTGTGGCATACTGCTAATTTATAACGTATCTTCGTTTGGTTTCTAGTTTCGAGCCGCTACTTTTTTATTTGTTTATTTATTTGTTTATTTCTGAAGGATAGCCTACGGGAACAAGTCCCATTTACAGGTTCTGTAGTTATTCTTCGTTTGGTTCGTACCTTCGAGGCGCACTACTATTTTGTAACTATTTTTCGTTTAGTTCCTACATTCTTGGCTAACTACTAATTTAGACGACTCTTTGTTTGGGTACTTCCTACCTATCTCCTTGTTCCTACCTTTATGACTAACTACTAGCTTATAATGACTATTCGTTTGGTTCCTACATTTGTGGCTAACGTCTTATTGATAAAGTCTCTTCCCTTTGTTCCTGTCTTCGAGCCCTACTGCTAGTTTATAACGGATTTACCTTTTATTTATACCTTTGTGACTTACTATTAATTTATGACGACTTCTCGTTTGATTCCTACCTTCTTATAAGTTTTGAGCAACATTCTGGACTAACGTTCTACTTTCTTGACTAATAAATAATTTATAACGTCTGTTAGAGCCAGTAGTGTAGAAATCGACCAGTAATGTAGAAAAATCAACCAGTAGTGTAGAAAAAATTAACCAGTAGTGTAGAAATTTACTTAAGCAGTAGTGTAGAACTACTAGTTGATTTTTTTTCTACACTACTTGTCGATTTCTACACTACTGTGAAGTTCTACAATACTGGCTCTAACAACGTATCTTTCTTTAGTTCCTATCTACGAGCCTTGCTGCTGATTTATAACGAATTTTTAGTTTGATTCCTACCTTCGTGGCTAACTACTAATTTTTAACGATTTGGTTCCTATCAGGGCATTTGCTTGATTATTGGATCCTGGTACTAAAGTAACCGGATGCTTCCTGGATATATTTCCAGCAACACAGTCCGTTTGATCACAACAACCTCACGATTCCCAGTCCTGTATTGAATTTTTCCAGCCATCAGAATTATGTCTTAATATTTATCCAGACAATGTGTCTAATTCTACTATAGATTGTTGTGGTCAACTATGGTATATTGGATCGGTAAGTTCCTGGTGCCATCACAACCACGGGATTTATATCGACAAACCCATTATTTACAATAATCACCATTATGGTTCGTAAAAAGCGCCATGACTTGCTGTCTCTTGCTAACGGTTTGTGGTTTCAAGTATCACCTGAACATGACAAAGCATTGAGCTTACCATATAGAGATTACCTGTTCATTAATAACGACTTGCGTATTGGTCTTTCGCATCAGGTGGCGATTCATTGGTTGACACCTTGCTTTATGACCCTCGACGAATATATATATCATCTCAATGGTGATATCTAAACAGGGCGATTGCCTGTAAGCTGATATACAGTGACTCGTTGATTGGTCAAAGGCTTCATAACATGATGGCTACCCAGTGATTAACAACGCCTCATTTAGTAGACCCGGGATTACCGATAATCTAGTGGTGTACCATGACTCGTAAATTTAGCCCTAACATCCGGATTACCTGTTCATTAGTCACCACCAATCAGTTAATTCCTGGCAGCGCCATTACCTGGTAACATACCGCCTCGCTGATTGGTTCTCAGCATCAGGATAATATGTGGTAATTTATATCCACTCATCGATTGCTCTTTACCAAAAGGATTAGTTATATAAAATATATTTAATTTGGAAAATCAGTGTTCGTTCCTTTCCGTTGTGGCGGCCATCAAAGATTGACTTTAATGTCTCTCCCATTTTATATCACATGTGTTTGAATGGTCGATAGAGGAATAACCGCTGACTGAGCAATGGTTGATGGTTGGGTGGACACATTTCATTGGTTTACGTCATCGAGACTGTCGGAAATTGATGGTATATGAAGCGTTTTCCGATGAATCAGTTCAGAAAAAACGTGTTAAAAGATCAGTTTTTCATTGTACTAGCTAATTAGGACCTTAAGCTTGCTTTAGATCCATTTTGTTATGCCAGACATGATATAAACTACCGGTATAGTTATATGGCTAGTACCGGTGTTTATTACCGTGGAATAATTAACCACTCAGCATATGGTTTACAGAAATATTCCAGGGTGTCTGCCATACATGTGTCCTCTATGCTAGATGTTTGATGAATGATAAACGTTCCCTGGAACATCTGAGCCCAGTTAAAGAAGTTACTGTGAAATGTTATTATTCATGATGTAAATCTGTTCACCCGACTGGCTGAGAGGATATTGAATTTTACGATGAGCTACGGATATTAAGTTTTAAAAATAGAAGATATTTAGTGTGGCGAACCGTACCAAGAAGAACAAATTGAATGCAGGGCTTACACATAGAATAACATATATTTTGCCGCGTTTTGTGTTTTTACTACTTGCACCTTGCTGGTTGATTGATTGATTGATTGCTTGATTGATTGATTGATTCATTGATTGATTGATTGGTTGATTGATTGATTGGTGTTTTACGCCGTGCTTAGGGGCCTTGTACCTTACCAAGTAGATAGAGTGACTGCCACTTTCTTTATTGGTTAAATAATGCCAGACTTATTGATTGATGATTGATTTATTGAATAATTATTGAATGAATGAATGAGTGGTCGAATGAACGATCGAGTGAGTGAGTGATGCTTAACGCTGTTGGCCGAATATTCCTCTATTGTTTATTGGTGACAGAATGACTTCGAGCATTTATGATGCAAAAATACGATACATATCCTCTTAAGTCTCGGACAACACTAAGTGCTACTTGAACAATATTCTCTTGGCTATTGCATTTATTTAGTGGAACCTGTAGATATCCTAAGAGCGGATCACGTCTTCTAGCGCAGGTGTCTGCGAGATGGCTTGTGGCAGATTTAGAGTCATGTGTATTAACAAGCCTAGAATTTACAGCTCCACAGTCATCCCCAGAAACGGGAACAATTTTCAACACATATTAAGTGCGTTTTAATGTGTTCCAGTTCTGGTCATAAACACATAAGTGATGAGAGGGCAAGTTCCATTACAGTCCACGCCGCTGTTAAATTCCCTTGTGAATATATAAACAAATATGTAATTAGGCCTTCTCACTGTGATGCATTCGTAATGACTGTAACATGTTTGCGCATTACGGAGGCATGACAATTAGCGCTATAATAAGTATGTACTGTAAGACATTAATGCTGGGTTTATGATAGTTTAGTGTACCAGGATTGATAACAATGTGGTCGTATATGCCAGAGAAAACACCATGTGACATATGGTGTTAACACTCACCTATGATCTGATTTAAATATTATTGTAGGTGATCAATATCTGAAAGTATTGATCGATTATGTTTTACTTGACATGTATTTGTTACATACGTTTTATTATCCATGAAATTATTAACTTTATTGTTTTAAACGCATATTTATTAATTACAATTTATTGAACATGTGTGTATTAACTATGTTTTACTGGGTTTTATTGTACAGATATTTATTGAGCCTGTTCAGTGGGACAGATATTAATTAAACCATGCAATTGAGCTCAACAGATATTTATTAGCAAGTTGAGTTGGACAGATATATATTGACCTTGTTGTGTGGAGAAGATATGTATTGAACCTGTTGAGCTTAACAGATATTTATTGAACCAGTTGAGCTGGAAAAATATGCATTAAACCAATAACACTGGATAGATATTTATTGAATCTGTTGTGTTGGATAGATATTTATTGAACCTATTGAGTTGGACAGGTATTTATTAAGCATATTGAGTTGGACAGATATTTATTAAACCAGTTGAACTGAAGATATATATTAAACAAGTTGAGCTTGACAGATATTTATTGAACCTGTTAAGCTGGACAGATATTTACTAAGACTATTGAGTTGGACAGATATGTATTAAACCAATTGAGTTGGACAGATATGTATTAAACCAGTTGAGCTGGACAGATATTTATTAAACCAGTTGAATTGGACAGATGTTTATTAAACAAGTTGTATTTATTAAACCAGTTAAGTTGGACAGATATGTATTAAACAAGTGGAGCTGAACAGATATGTATTAAACCAGTTGAGTAGGACAGATATTTATTAAACCAGTTGAATTGGACAGATATGTATTAAACCAGTTGAGTTGGACAGATATGTATTAAACCAGTTGAGCTGGACAGATATGTATTAAACCAGTTGAGTTGGACAGATATGTATTAAACATGTTGAGCTGAACAGATATGTATTAAACCAGTTGAGCTGAACAGATATGTATTAAACATGTCTTGCTGAACAGATATGTATTAAAACAGTTGAATTAGACAGATATGTATTAAAACAGTTGAATTAGACAGATATTTATTAAACCAGTTGAGTTGGACAGATATGTATTAAACCAGTTGAGTTGGACAGATATTTATTAAACCAGTTGAGTTGGACAGATATTTATTAAACCAGTTGAGTTGGACAGATATGTATTGAACCAGTTGAGTTGGACAGATATGTATTAAACCAGTTGAATTGGACAGATATGTATTAAACATGTTGAGCTGAACAGATATGTATTAAACCAGTTGAGCTGAACACATATGTATTAAACCAGTTGAATTGGGCAGATATTTATTAAACCAGTTGAGCTGAACAGATATTTATTAAACAGTTGAGTTGGACACATATGTATTAAACCAGTTGAATTTGATAGATATTTATTAAACCATTTGAGCTGGACAGATATTTATTAAACCAGTTGAATTGGACAGATATTTATTAAACCAATTGAGATGAACAGATTTGTATTAAACCAGTTGAGTTGGACAGATATTTATTAAACCAGTTGAGCTGGACAGATATGTATTAAACCAATTGAATTGGACAAATATTTATTAAACAGTTGAGTTGGACAGATATGTATTAAACCAGTTGAGCTGAACAGATATGTATTAAACCAATTGAGTTGGACAGATATGTATTAAACCAGTTGAGTTGGACAGATATTTATTAAACCAGTTGAGCTGAACAGATATGTATTAAACCAGTTGAGTTGGACAGATATGTATTAAACCAGTTGAATTGGACAGATATGTATTAAACCAGTTGAGTTGGACAGATATGTATTAAACCAGTTGAGTTGGACAGATATGTATTAAACCAGTTGAATTGGACATATATTTATTAAACAGTTGATTTGGACAGATATGTATTAAACCAGTTGAGTTGGACAGATATGTATTAAACCAGTTGAGTTGGAAAAATATTTATTAAACAGTTGAGTTGGACAGATATGTATTAAACCAGTTGAATTGGACAAATATTTATTAAACAGTTGAGTTGGACAGATATGTATTAAACCAGTTGAGCTGAACAGATATATATTAAACCAATTGAGTTGGACAGATATGTATTAAACCAGTTGAGCTGGACAGATATGTATTAAACCAGTTGAATTGGACAAATATGTATTAAACAGTTGAGTTGGACAGATATGTATTAAACCAGTTGAGCTGAACAGATATGTATTAAACCAGTTGAACTGGACATATATTTATTAAACCAGTTGAGCTGAACAGATATATATTAAACCAATTGAGTTGGACATATATTTAT
>JAVFBW010188110.1:0-19874 GCA_034783835.1 Mopalia ciliata
TTTACTCAATAAATACGTTGACCGAGTAGAATCGTCCTTGGACTAGTAAAAAGTGCCTCTTTTTTTTTTATTTTAATTTGAGCGATCCCAGTCAGTGGATTTTTTTGTCAATCCCACTTTGAAAACTCTTATAAAAAACGTGAAAAACAACTTTCAGAAAACATTTAAACCTATCAAGGACCAACTTATTTGCAATGGTACAAATTTGAAGTTTCTAACATGAATGGTTTTATTGAAATACGCCTTGGAAAATGTAGTCTGCATAAAAATGATGTGCCAGAAAAAGGCAACTTAATTGTAGGCTTCAATTCAACTGTTTGTCATTAGAATTTCGATTTATTGTTTTCGCCAACATATCGTTTGAATAACTAATAATTAATCTAAGCGTTAAAAACAATTGGTCCATATTTATCTCAAGGGATCCAGCAAGATCTTAAGTATAACGTCAACACTCAACCAAACAAACATGGACGGGTGTCATCTTATCGTCTTGAAGTCAGGGGAGGTAACTTTGAAAGCAGCTCGAACTATAATATTTTCAGTAGCCTATGTTATTACACTGTATCAAACATCCAGTTGTGAGTATAATTTTGATAGTAGGTGTATTGTACTTTTGTAATTTGTCAATAATAATTGGGTACATTTTATATAAAACAAAAACACTTTCAACGGGAGGAAAATGCTGGAAACGAACAGATAACCATATATATATATTTATTTGGTCAATTTTTGCTTTATATGCGCGATGTGTTTGCAAAAGTGTGGTCTACAATTTTTCTATAGAAAACCTGGTTTGCACATTACATGTTTGGACACAGATAAGCATGTCTTAACAATAATCTTGGCCTAATAGTTACTAGGAAAACATAACGGAACGTACAAAACTACACATTTCATTTAACTGATAAAATTGAGTATAAGATCAGTTAAGCAGTTAGAAACCAGGCCCGTTAATAGCATCCCTTTTATTTAAAGTTAAGCATTCAAAATATATTCAAGTGAAAACTTAATTGGAAATGTTTGGTTCCAAAGAGTTTAATTTGAGCATATAAATGAGCATATTTGTCATTGACAAGGTGATGATGATTACAACAGCAGAATATGCCACACCCAATGTGGGTCTTTATCATGCTCAATAATTTGTCCGTCTGTATAATTTGTTTTACTGTTAACACTAAAATGGCGAGCGAAACAACTGCGAAGGCCCAAATTTGGATGTGAACTCTGTTGACATTTTCCGGATTTACACTACTGTTAGAAGAGTTACTGCCCTTTAATGTTAGTTTTTGTGATGCACTGTCGTTACCAGTATATCTTAATAACATGATTATGTAGAATTCTTAAGTTAAGAGTAAATGTAAACTAGTCTGACCGAGGAAACCTATTTCTGAATTTCCTATTTAAGTATGCATGTCATAGCCGTAAACCTGATCTCAAACTGATGTCAAATGACCTATATGAATGAGTCCATGCCCGTATTGGTTAGTGCTTACCGTCACGGTGGCATCCTACTAATCCTACTTTGATGTACCGTTCACGGGTTCGACCTCTGAGTCGCACGATGTGGCTCCGTTGATCACAAGGGTCGCTTTTACGAGGTTTTCTCTCAATTTTCAACCGTTTTTAAACAAAGAACTGTGTGAAATTGACAATTCGTCGTCATATAAGTTAACTTCCCTTGAATGCGACGTTAAACCCCAATCAAACAAACAAACCACTTCAATGTAGTTTCGTCGTCTAATAGCATTATTGCAGTTTGTCAAATATAAAACTGTACTGATCATAATATCCAATGTTATTTTCCTTGTTTAAATTTATTTAAAATGTTACAATCAAAATGGATATTTTGTGTCTTAGGAACGTTTCTAAAAACTATGTTTATGATCAAATGATTTAATCAGGATATGAAAAGAACTTACAGGATAAAGCTGGAGTATTAACATAATAGAAGCATGGTGTTCCTTTCATTTTCAATACATGAAGAAGATAAAGTACATATTGTGTGACTGGTTATTTGATATAGTCATCGACTGTTTGAGTCACTCTAAACACAGTTATCAATGACGTACATCTGTATTACACATAAACTCAATGAATCTACTGGAATAGCCGTACTCGCCCTCCACCTATATTTCAGTTGATAATCTATCTTAAAATGACTATTTCAGACACTTGGCTTTTCGGCACATCAAGACAGAAATTATTTATTTGTTGAAAACGATTAATCCACAGACTCCCACATTGTTGTGTGCCTACAAAGACGATAGGCACGAGCATCATAAGATAGCTTTTTGTGGGGAAGGGTGTATGCGTGTGCTGGGAGGGGGAGGGGGTCTTTTCATTCTAGAAGTTTTATGACGCTCTCCCATGGATATATTTTGTGTTTTTAACCGATTTCCTAAAGTTTGGTAGAAAAAAAAAATTCCACTTAAATTTTTCTGGAGCAAAATTTCGAAAACTTGAGACACACTTTTACAGTTTATTCTACCGGATAAACAAATCAATTTGTCGTTTAAAATGGGGTGTGAACATGGATTTCCTTCATTATCCACTCATGGTTCAAGCATTGTCTTAACAAACTTTGTAACATTTTAAACATGCCAGGCTTGTGGATAGAATCCTGAATCGTAGAGTATTGTCGCTATAACTCTTGCAATCGCAACATAACGGACATTGAAGTCAGTTTTCGCTGACCAACATCTATCCAGCTATCCTAAGCAGACGAACGCTATGTTATGCTCTGAAAGTGACTTCGTGGCGTCTCCGTTGCGTCACTGTAAAATACCCAACGTGAATGACCTAGAGGATGCGATGGAGATCTCGTCATTTAGAGACGATAAAGTAATATATATAGCAACGCATCTGTCGACTGTGTTATTTTGGTCACTCAGGAGTGCATGAATTAAGCCAATGGATTATATTCCGACGATTAAATATGCATATATTTATATATATAAATATTAAATGTTGATGTTGATGTTATGTAGGGACAGTTCCTGGTAGTCAGTAGCTGTGGAGGACGTGATAATATACAGTTACCAGAAATATACCTATAAAGAGCAATTATCAGATGTAAAAAACTTTTAAATAACCTATTTTGGTAGAAATCTCAAAATGTCATAAAACGAGTTTGACAAACATGACACAGTATCAAAGATGGTTTTAGTATGCTAGCTGAAACTTAGTGACGGTATTCAAATTTGTTAAAGTAACAATAAGAAGCCATTACTTCATCAAGCCTATAACATCTCATTTAAACTTCCAGAGATTGAATCTCTTACTAAATCCTAGGTTATATGTATTTTGAGTAAATGAGGAGAGAAAAATGTAGATACATATTCAATAATTGAAGAAAGAAAAATTTGCTCTTTCCGAAAGTATCTAGTGTTTTATGGAAGATGGAGGGAGGTGTTTACACTGCTCCATATAGGAATGTGTCATAGTCTAGTCGAAGATATGTATTTAAGTTATGAGGACTCCACTCCAAAATCTAAATTCTGAACTGTACTTCCTATTTGATAGTGACATACAGGATGAATGTGCGCGGTGTATACAGTGAATAGGATAGAGGATGTATGTGTGTTTAACACAGGGAAGAGCTACAATCTGTATTAGTGTATAAAGAGTTGCGGTTCAATAAGCTCATAACGAGGACTCTGGCTAAATAGCTGATGTACCTTCCCACACAGACAGTCACTGAAGTTGTCCTCATTTTGTTTTAAGTATACCTGGGAAGGCAGGCAAAAGTAAAGCTGCAGAGTGTATGGATCGATAGAGCTATACCTCGTTTACTATTCAGCGGGGGCTTGGTGTTGTGACCGGGCTTCTATCAATACAAGGGGAGACGTGTGGCTGCCTGCCTGCCCGCAGCTTATATAGCCCCCATCTCATCCTGCAAACTTCATCCCGCTGTCACCGCTCAATACACTAAAGGTAAAACATACCACAGACAAAGGCATAGGTTAGGATTATTCCACTTTATGTATAACGTGTGTAAGATAAGCTCATTGTCTCAGAGCGTCCCTTATTCCACACTTGTAGGTACAGTACCGTTATGTCAACAATTCCACGTTGTCAAAGTTTTTGTAGTCATCCATAGAAAAGACATATGTACAAATATAAGGTCACAGTATTGAGCTATCTGTATGTATTAGATACGGATATCAGGCTGAACGTTTATAGGTGGAAATGGACACAAGCTCATATTGTACAGCTACTATAAAGGGTGCAGGTCGAGGAATTGCTTATAGATTTGGTACGTTAATACAGTCGATACGGTAGAGACGTTGGTTTATTGTACAAAGGAGGCTATCCGTCTATTGATACTGTGATGGTGTTAAAAAGTTGATCTCGGCTGTCCTCTGTGTATTAGCTCTGAGTGACAGTTAACTGCGAGGAGAGCAGACACAGCGTCTCACCTTTCACCAATACAGCCATAGTCAGCTCTGTATACGAAACAAGGGGTCTGCCTGGCACTCGGCTCAATCCGCTTTACTTTGTAATTACCATCGATCGATAGGGAAGAGGGGTAAGCAAGCCTCGGGGTTGATAGCAGTCACCGCTACAAAACATCATTAATCCTTCCAGCCAGCACATAGGCTTACACTGTTCTCCTCTGTCTACCGCTATACCCCTCTCTGCAACCCTATTGGTCTAAATTTAGCCCGGTTGCAGTGGCACTAGGCCCATATTACCATCTACGCATGCTCCGTATGGTCCAGCGGTGACCAGGCAAATATTTGGGTAAATTCATTCTCTTCTGCCCCTCATACAGATTGGCCGTGCTGAACACACCAAGATACATTTGAAGGACTTTTTTTCAAGTTCAGAAGGTTTTAGTTTTACTTTCACTCGTATAGTTGACCAAAGTGACACTCTTCCAAGTAAATGGCACCACTAGATCACCTGTGTGACACCGATTAATCAGCGCGAGGCAAGCACCTCCATCTAATACAACCATCAACATATGTTCACTCGACCATCGCTTTATAGACAGGCTTCTATGGTATCAGCTAGATTTTTCCTGTTTCCCGTTAGCTAGACTTACGTGCGTTAGAGCTAATAATCTGGAAGGGAACATATTGAGGGGTTAGAGCAGTGGACTAGCCTCTCTCTCACAAGCTGCTGAGAGGCACAGCTAGCTACCGTTCTCAACACCATGTCAAAACGAGCTGCTAAACAACCAAAGGGGAAAACTGAGGTAATTTCGTTCTTTATTTGGTATGCGTTACTTTTCTTGTACATGTAGACAGTCATCGGGGACGGTATATCGATCGAATAGTCATTTCTTTGTGAATCTGTCCAGCAACGTATGTGTCTACTATATACTTGATTTTCTATTGTTTATGTGAACCTGTTCAAAATGGCGTCCGGGGGTGTTTGGTTGCGCCTGTCGCGTGCCTCTGTATGCGGACTAACTGTGGCTGCTTTGAGGTGTGAGTGGACCAGCTGGCACACAGGGCTTCTTCTATGTTTACTATTAATAGGCGGCGTGTCTCGAGACGACTTTACTGTTGTCTTATCTATCTATACGTATTATATAGCTATCGGTATAAACAGTTTAGCTTCACATGGGTTATTAATATGTTTTTTCCCATTATAGAGTACCTTACTAGTGTTTAACATTTTCTACATGAAGTTACCTTACGCGAGATGCCCTACGTCGATATACCCTATAATATTCACACTTAACATAATACACTTAGTACTATATGGAAGTTAATTACTTTTAATATATGCCTAACGAGCAATATATTTATTGTTTCTTTTATCACTACCAACTCTCTGCGAAAAATACTATGTAGCAATATATATTTCCACTTTTCTGTTTGTTTTTATTTTTATTTTACACTGGTGCAGATAGTTATACCCTAGACATTTCGATCATGTAGATTATGTGACCTTTAGCGGATACTCTGACCCCCTACACCTGTATATAATTCGCTTGGTCTTAGTTGCCATCTCTTCAGCCGAACTGTCCGTTGTAAGCTGCTCCTGTATGGAAGTGGGCGGGGCTCACAAGGTGACAGCTGGTAGAGTGGTTGCCTGGGGTTCTCACCTGAGACCTCGATACACCTTATACCTGGAGCGTGTGCTGTCAGGACCATTCTCTCTCCAAAAAGCTCGATTCTAGCATCCAATACTAATAACAAATAATTTGTATAAGATCTGAAAGCACTAATCAGTTAG
This sequence comes from Mopalia ciliata, assembly GCA_034783835.1. Classification (NCBI taxonomy): domain Eukaryota; kingdom Metazoa; phylum Mollusca; class Polyplacophora; order Chitonida; family Mopaliidae; genus Mopalia; species Mopalia ciliata. The sequence continues at coordinate 6,190 of JAVFBW010188110.1, forward strand.
TTATGCCTTTACTGTATTGTTTATCAGCGGCAGATATTCGATATCCATCATTGACGAGTTTCTATATAGCCTATAAGTCGTCCTTCTGAGTCGGATGAGACGGTACTCGTTGTCTTCATACCCACATTTTGGATAGTGTATTATAGTTGAACATTTCGATTTTCTCGTGGACAATGTTATAGCCTACTCTCACACCTCAACCACTGAATCTCGTTCCCTATGTTTACCCGCTTTTACATAACGGAATAATTAATCCGCATGTTATGTTATCATCATTTGTCATGTAAATAATCATTTTTGTGCTTATTTTGCGCTTTCAGCCTGCTTTCATGATTCTTCATCCAAATAAATTAAATTTACAGAATCGAATGTGACAGAATAGGAATATGAACCCGTGTGGTGTTGCCTGCTAACATTACAGCATGCTGGGTATTTTGGGTTGCGCTGTTTCCTTATACTTGATAACTTCCTTCTCCCAATCTAACTAAACAGCGAGATTTAAGTTAATTGTCAAATTAGCAGAACCTATATAGCTAGTTAACTTGGGTGTGTTCAATCTGCAATAACCCCCTCCCTTTTCTCTATCTCTCTCACCTCGTTCCTCTTGGTTGGCATTTATTTGTAAATCATATATGAGTGGTAGAACAGATACAAATCATTCCAAAGACTGTCACAATTCATATGTTCGTATGTGGCGCCATACTGTAATTTATAGGTAAATATATAATTTTAGAACTCACACATTGATTTATTTACATGCATATCTGTAATCCAATAAAAGCTTCTAAATCACCCTTAACTTAAATGGTATGGATAGTGTTTGTTCGCTTGTTTCATAAACATGCGTGCAAAAAAATTAAATTTCTGTCCAAGCGTTTGAAACGGTGCGTCACAGCTGCAATGTTATATATTCTAATAGGGGATATGGTCTTTATACTGTATCCCTGGTATATTTGATTGATCCAACCATGCGGAACACTCTATGCTATGTGTGCCTCATCTTTTCTACCATGAAGTTTACATAGATGCTTCACTTAAACAGGCCTTTGTGTGTTTTCTACATCGTATCAACTTCCTCACAATGCTCCCTCTCTGTTGAATTAAAACCCCGTCCTGATAACTTTTTAAATACCCCTCCATTGACGTTTGTTGACACAAGCCTTTGTAACCTGGCATTTAAATTTACTGGTTCCGATTCTTTTGCCGGATTCATCAAAACATATACCCACTGAAGCGTACTGGGAATTAAAAAGTCAATTAATGACGAGTTTCATAAACAGCCCGTCTACAACCATCCGTTAAGAGCTAGTGTATGTCTCGACAGATTTCGATTTGTCTTGAATTTTGTTGGTAAGCGCTGGAATTTTTGGAAAATGAACCCAAGTATGCGGGCCTTTGTTTACTGACTTTTATCGATTTTACAACTTGGGCTATAAGTTTCATGTGTTTTATAGAATTCTTTTGTAAATCCTAAATCTAATCAATATAATGTTAACATTGATTGGTGTAAGACAGTAGCATAATGCTGTATAAATTGGCATTTACACTCCTAAAAGACAACACTATAGACCAATGGCTCTCAAATGGGATCTTTGGTCAATTTCAGGAGGCACAGATGAGATTTCGAAGGGTTCGATGTCGCCGTATGATCATCAGCTCAAATCGCTGCCCCCTTGTATCCAGTCATTTCTAAACAAGGTAGTCGTGTAAGATATGACGTCAGATGGAGGGGTTTAACCCTTGGCCACAAGTCGTTCAAAGTGACCGGTTTTACAAATATATGGGTGTGTAAAGGGTTAAATTCAACACGCCTCATCGACTTTATCCTATGTGATAAACTGTGCTCGCGGCATGTCCGTTTTTCACGTAACATTATTAATAACCTTTCCAATAATTAAACGCAAAATGGTCAAATGATTTTATATTTTTTTGCCAAGAACACGTTATAACAGTTAATTTGGCCGCACAGTTGTCTATCTGACGTCGGATAGGCCTACTTATTGTTTTCGTACACGACGTCAAGAAAGCAATGTTGTTGAGATATTCTAAACCGCGCCCTTCTCAAAAAAAGGATTACAGGAAAGAAATAGGCTAAATAATCTATATTTGTTTTCAGGACAGTGTATCAAGTGAAGACAGCGAAATGAGTGGGGACAGAAGTGTCTCACCCCTATCAGGACAGGACAAATTGTTAATAAACGGACAAAAAACAGGTATGCATTTACATGGGTTTAAACTGTATGCGGTTTTTTCCCCTCTTCTGTTTAGAGACTCTGTAGCTTTCCCTATAGGTGTCCACGAGACAGAACTATATTGTCCATTACAACAAAAAATCAAATCCAGCATAAGCATACAATAACAAGTTTAACCGTTCCAAGGATAGTTTAAACATATTGAGGTGTTTAACATTGGGATATATTTGTCTTGGAAGGTGATTACAACAAGTAAGTTGCCAATAAAAGGCGATAGTTCAAAAGAGTGATGCATACATTATTTTAGAAGCTCTGGTATTATCATGCTACACTTCGGGGTGAAAATGTACACCGATCGTTGAATGGTTCAACTAATGGCCTGAACTTTTTTAGAAAACACAAGTACATAATATACTGTAACAGGAGACTTTATTGCATCGCACTACTTTAGATAGGAAGACGTAGACTAGCCGTGCGCCACAAATGTTGTTAACACGGTAATTTCAAAACTGATTCACAGATTAACTTCAAACTTGGAATATAGCGTCCTTCTCTCTAGGCGATGATTTTACCGTGTTCCCACTGACAGTATGACCTTTTGTTCGAAATTTGACAATATTCTCAGCTGTATGTGTTGTCAACGCCACTACAGATTCGCCTATTAAATTCAAACTTTGAATGACGGACAGGATTTTATTCCCAAAATATATGACAAATTGACAGATTTACTCCTTCGTTTTCCGTATATGAGTTATGCAGCCAGTTTGAGAAGCTAACCCCTTGTGCTAAGTGAGATGGCCGTAACGTAGTCTTCCAAAATGCCCTCTTATCTCTCCACCAAATCATACCCTGTCTCCATCCTGCTATCGCTTTCAGGCTGATTAACCGCAACACGGCCGTGGAAAGTTTTATTCTGGAGTATTACATACAAAGTCTGTTATTTATGCTGTTTGTATTTTATAAAGGTCCCAACAGAACTTACAGAAGTATAGGTCAGAATTCGTAGGGTTACATTTGAAGTCAAATGAAAAATCTTAAGATGGCTGTCGATATCGCTGGTTGTTGGCTGTAGGAAAGTGTAGAAATTCCTATTAAAGCCATAACATCGTCAAATAGTAACTAGTGTTTGATGACACTTCTCCAGACATACATTTTATATGAGTGGACTTCGCGTTTGAAAAGTTGGATAGAGATAAGCCATTTTGTACATTTCTTTGTGCATTTTTATTTACTGTTACTGCAAGCGAAGGCATAGCTTTTAAACTATATATTTCATGGTAAATTTCCTTATCTATAACCGCATATATGTTGGTAGTCTGTCAGAGGAAATATGCTGCCGTTCAGATTTTCCTGTGTTTAGTCACGCAATACTGGACCATCCCTTGGAGACGCTTATATTGTATGTTACCATCTTGGGGCAATAGCTGACATCCGAGCGACACACAAACTTACTCTGTCTAAGCGATATGCAGATAGAGTTTCCAAGGAAACCACAAGAGGTTTACATTAAACCCTCTTGATAAGTATCGGTCGTGCTTTTATAGCTGGAAAATTTATTCCCACTGTTCTCTTGATGGTTGCAACAGTCCTGATTGGCGACTGGCGGTCTCTTTACCCCCTCAGCTGACGTGTATTATCCAAATACCTGACGGAGAACTTCAGCTAGAAGCACCTCCGCCGGAGTTGTGACTGGTCGATGAACAGCTGAAGACTATATGGAATAAGTCGTGTGGAACAGGGTCTGATGTATTTGATTCTCGGGCTCGCTGTATTGTTCTCTCTCGGTGACAGGTTGTGCTAACAGTGAGCCGTCTCTTTGTTGACTGAAGCCAACAAGGTTGTGAGGTGTGTCTCTCTACCCACTCTAATCCCTATTCAGGTGTATAGAATCTGCAAGACCATATACGCCATTCACATCCAAGGCAACAGAAACAATCCAATGTTTGTGATTGTATCCAACTTAATTGGTATCTGAATAAATCATTTAATAAAAGTAACTTAAAATATAATACGGCATTTTAATAAAATTTTAGAGATCTTTTACTTAGGAAGTATTTTTGTTGAGCTGAAAAACTTTTTTATTAGTTGATGTGATAGGTGCCAATTTTTATTAATTATTTGAATAAGGTAGTTGTTTGAGGTTAAAGGTTTTGACATAAGTCGCTGTGATTTAAGGAACCCCGCATGCTACCGTAAGCAGGGTATTATTAGCGTCTTGAGGCGATCCATGACAGTCCTCCTCAGACGACCCGCTTTGTGATGGTCGGTTCCCGTTGCCAAGGTGACGGTGATTTAGAATTCTTGCAGGTGTCGTCAAGGGAATTGAGCGGAGAGTTTGAGTGCTGACCGTCTCCCTTCCTGATAGCACTACGGTCGATGGCAAATTAACAGTTTTGATGAGACTACCTTACAGGTGCGAACGGGGGCAATCATGGGTACACTGTAGAGTTTTATGCCAATGGTCCTTAGGGCCGATTGCCAATATTTAAGTGAATCAGGCACAAATGGCCTGGACAATTATCTATTCCTTTTAAGAGGAAAAGATCGATAAAGCTCTGGCTCCTCTGTTGCCGACAGTTGGATATTCTCCTAGAATAGGTTTGGCAAGACGGCATTGAGTCGCTGAAGCAGATTATAATAAGTTGGTTGGTGTTGAACCGGTCGGGTATTAGCCGGCTCTTGTCATCCCGCATTGAAGCCAGCTACCTGCCATCTTATATTCTCAGGAATCTCGTCTCGTATCGATCTGTAGCTCAGACGTTAGAGGTAAAATTACTGGCTGTAATGACCAAAGACAGCCCGCCATTGATTTCGCGGTTCCTCACAGGGGTAGAGCTTGCTCCCTAGAAACAGCCATACCTGTTAGAGATGGAGGAAGTAGCCGCAGTAGGCTGGCATCTCGTCACGATTTTTCTGATATCAGAGGCAGCGCAGATGAAAGCCGTTGTGTTTTAAGTTTGTATCAGATATAGTGAAACATAACTTCTCCCATTACTTCCTCGGCAATGCTATCTTATTAAGTTGGGCAAGAGAACAATCGGCCTTTCTACATCTTTATCCTCATTAGTTATTTTATTATCTTTAGGTACTGATGATAGCATTCGATCTCCTGTAAACATGGCTACCAGTGCTAAGTGTGCCCGCCTTGACGAGGACGTGACGCTGGAGAAGCCTTCCATGACAACAGTAGGTGATCACTCAGAACCCGCCTCCGTGTCCCTTGTCAAAGAGGAATCCTCTATTGAGAGATTACCCAGTGATAGATCTGAGAGGAAGAGGAGAGCTAGTGATGAACTCAGTCTCGATGTAAGCTTTTTTTTTAAATCTTTATACTGATGTATTAATGTAAAATATATAGAGTATCCTGCTGTAGAAAGTCCGCATATGGAAGTGCCCTAGACCACATTAGATCCGAATATGTTACAATAGTAGATCTAAAGGTATTAAAGCTCTTGCCATCACTGCAAATATGATAATATGGAAGTTTGTGCGTTTGTTCCAATTATCTTCTTTGCTTAGTTTCAAACAAGGACTTACATTTTATTGACGCGAAGTTGTATATTTTACGTTTTTGTATATGTAATGTTGCCTATTTTCAGAGCTCCACAAAGGCGAGCGATAGCGGTAATTTGGACGACCTTCAGACTGTGAAAGATGAAGATGATGATGATGATAATGATGATGAAGATAAAGTTTTGCCTGGCCAAAACATTGACCCTGAGCGTTTGAAATCCTTTAATGTAAATATGCTTCTCTTTAAAAGTATTTCATAAACTTTGTTTAAAGTGGGTAATCTGATGAAGGCACAGTTTCAATTCAAATCAATTAATATTAAGAGGTATATGTCAAACTGTATGTACAAAGTGATAAAGGGTCTCCAACCCGTATATTGTATAATGAGTTGTTATTTAATGACCAATATGCTAATAATGGCGAGTTTCTCAAAAGTAAAAGTTTAAAACAGTAATAGAAAAAAAATTACTTACCAAAAGTCACACATGATCAGTTGGGCTTGTTTATATTTGAATTCATTCTCAATGTTCCATTTGTTTTATTTCATGTTTTCAGATGTTTGTGAGACTTTTCGTTGACGAAAACTTGGATAGAATGGTGCCAATTTCTAAGCAGCCCAAAGACAAAATACAGGCTATTCTAGAAGCTTGTGATAGACAATTTCCGGAATTTCACGAAAGATCGCGAAAACGTATCAGAACCTATCTGAAGTCCTGTCGCCGAATGAGAAGATCAAAGGAATCCAATGGTTGGGAGCCGGTATGTTGATGAAAAAAGTATTTGTCCATATTTTGCCTAGACTGCTACCTGCCTATAGGTTTATTTTTCCATTAAGTCATTTGTTGAACTTGCATAGGATACATTCTAAATATTTTAAAGGACTTTCATCCATCTATATTAGCATTGTATGTGTATAAGTGTTGTATCAGTTGTCTGTTTGATTTATTGCAGCTAAGGCCCACACCTCCTCACTTAACCTCAGCAGCCGCAGAAGGAATTTTAGCACAGGCCTGTGAGAATGAGAGTAGTAACGCTAAACGTATGAGAATGGGGTTAGATCCGTTACCAGTAAGTTTACCTCACTATGTTATGTTTCGTCTGTAGACGAAAGTGTGTGACTTAAAATATCATGAGTTTATAATGTTCAAGCCACCTTATTTAAATTTCCATGCGTAGATAATTTTATTATGTTATTTAATTTTGCTATGAATATGTGTTTTACCCCCACATCAATAGGCTGTTATGCAAAGTTCGATTCTTGGGCATATTTCTTGGGAGAGGCCTGCTGTTAGGTTTTTAACAATTGAGAATATGTGTTATTGATTTCAAATGTATATTGTTTTTTTTTCAGGCATCAGTGATGCAAGGCAGAGGGAATACAACCACTTCGACAAGTGGTCAGTCCGCGCCAGCGCCTCAGTCTGTCCCTCCTGCCAGTACCACACCAACACAGCCAGCGGTCCAGGAGCGCCCACCAGCCCCTCAAGTACCAGTTCCGCCTCCTCAACCTACCATACCTAAAGCCCACACACCAACTCAGCCCACAGCAGTGGAACGATCCGTTGCCCCATCAGACTTTTTACGCCACACTCCAGCATTTCGACCGCCCCATGATTTCCATCCTCCGTTTTTCGCCAATGGTAACGGGATGTTTCGCCCTGGCTTTCCTACTGGGTATCAACCTCCGGCTCACCACCATCCACAGATACTGCAACACCAGTCTCTGCAGCACACTCAAGTGCAAAATGGTAAATGTACGACATATTTATGCTGTTTCTAGAAGATCTGTCCTATAACAATTATCTACCTATATAAAACAGACATGCACAAAACAGTATTATATGCATGACGTAATTACAATATAAAGTGAATGAATTGTTACCATTCAGAGGCTCAGCTCATTTGACAAATAAATTCCTAAACAGAACATCCATTGTTGGTTGAGCAAAATATCTGGAAATTATCAACAAGTATTTTCCCCAAGTAAGACAGGAGTTGGCAGTGTGTCATGACCTGTCAACAACATATTATAACATTATTACGAAACCAGTATCCTATATTTTAGTTTTATGTTTGTATATATGTAAACAAGGAAATAGTTTATATTATGTTTAATAAATATATTCTTCCAGGGCCTACAGATCTGAGTTTGAAGAAACAAAATGCCAAGAGTCAGCTCAGTCCCAGTGAGGTGGTTACAATAAAACAGTTAATCGCTGGTTACAGAGAGTCTGCAGCCTTCCTTTATCGTTCAGCTGATGAATTGGAGCAGCTTCTTCTTCAACAGAACTGAAGGACACATCTGCTTCATGGAATGTTTAAGTGTATAGAGCTGATACAGAAGAACTTTAATTCTTTAACAAAGCAAAAGATTTCTATATGGTTATGTTCATATGGCTATCTGAGTACATGGTACCATTGTATTAAATCGCTGAATCGCTGAATTTAGATTCTTCTGAGATCTATTTTACATGAACGAGTGCCAATTCACAGAAACCTCTGATAAAGGCTTAAAGTCTATGTAATACTCGTATGATAAAATGAGCCTTTGCTGGTAACCAGGAAACCTTAACTAATATCTGACATGACTTTAATTCAAATGTTTATTACCACATATGGCTACTGCTTGAATGCATTCCATGATGTCCACACAGATGTAAAGACAATATAGAGTGCTAGATATAGGGTAGACAAACACCCTGACAGATCCTCAACACATTTCATATGGGGTGTATGTATAGTTGTTACATATAGCCCTTTTGTATGAGGCCTAAATTTTCATCTTATGCATGTCATAAGTCGAACATGTATCTAGGCGTCCTGAATTTTGTACGTTTGATTGGAAGGTTGGATAAGATTAAGATGTGATTATCCCTAAGCCGAATAACAGCCGGTCAATTAGTTCAAACGTGGGAAACATTTTGTTACATTATCACATTCCTTGATCTCTGTTATTTCTTTGGTTCTTAAATAATATATTGATATTGCTTTGAAGATTATATATGAATAAATCTATTTTATATTCTTTCTATTTAATATATAAATATATATATATATTTGATCATTCCTTTTACAAGTTAGTGCATAACTATTGTCACAATTCTTTGTTCTGCTCATTTAATATTTTAGAAAATAAGTGTTTGCGGATTTGTGATGTACAGTGGTTATATCTTGTGCATAATACTATTTATTGAAAGCAAATTGATTGCTTGTATACGGTGTGATGCTATAAAATGACATAATAATTCGGATGCTAAGCCATAAAATTTTGGTTGTGAAGAAATTTATGTGAAAGTTGTTTAAGTTATCTTTCTGGTTGTGGTTTCCAGGAAGAAAGTATTGGGATGCGACCAAAGGGATATAACTCAGTTGTCATGGTTGTGGAAAGAAAAGAATTCTCCCACACATTTTATCGCGTATCGATTGAATGCGGGATGTTATTAAAGATTCTGCTACTAGTATTCGTCTGGCTTGATGTATATTATTATTGTATGTTACTAAGGATAGGCCTTGTTCTTTGTTGTTTAAAACTCTTTAGACTTAAACGGTGGCGGACGATCTAATATTGCCTGCATATTTTGTTTTAAATTTGTGTGCCTTATTTTAATATATACGTCTGAAACAATATATATTGGCACCAAAGTTTCAAAAGAGTTAATTTTTGTTCAAGAATTATTTAATGTCGCGGAAAATACTATGAGTTATCTAATTTAACATTTTCTAGACACTTATGTTTATTTATATTTACCAACGAATATGTTGGAAACACTTGCGGCCATCATGCGTCTATTTATTCTATCAGATCATGTGCAATACTGGCCCTGGGTCTAGTCCAAAGGACTTATACGTGTATTCATAGTCTTATATATTTCCATTAATGCTTCAACGTAGCAGATGCTCGTTTATTTATTCCAGAATAGTTTTGTTGACTATTCATACTATCTTGTTTTTAACTTTGACGACTCATTGTACAAACTAGTCTTGTTTAAACAGTATTGCACCGGAAGTTCGGTTGCACTTGTTTTAGTTTTAGTGAAGTTTTGTTTTAAAACATAGCTACAACTGCTTTGTTTTTTATTTATTGTATCTTGTCTTTGTTTTGTTTTCACTGTGACTTTTTCCGTGCAATATAACACAGTTTCAGTATTGTACCTAGGTTAAATATTAAGGGTTATTGATTAGTTGTTCACAATATCGGATAATAAATCTCTAAGCGGGAATTCAATCGCTGTTTTGTTTTGTTAAATATTTAATTTGAAAACAAATAGAGCGGGTTCCAGCTTGACCGTGACTGCATACATTTGGTGTTCAATCTTGACCTGCGAACAAGTTTTCTACGAGTAGGCCTACGTCTCAATAAGATCACGTAATGTTAATTCAATTCAATTTATTTATATAAGGATAAGCCACACCGCTTCTCTCCCTTGGAATAACATTTACCCAATAGTTACATAGGGTATTGTTTGTTATGCCGTTTTTATAAATTTGGTAGGGGGTTTGCCATTCATTATACTGACTTGATATACATACAGCGGTTCATGGTAGATTCAATAAATTTAATTTCGTTTTGCCACGACCAATAGTATTTGGGAAGAAATGTCATGCGCAGAGGTCTGTATGATGTACAACATAATATAACATGGTATTCATTATCAATAGATTGAGCCAAACATTTAGTATAAATTCGATTCCGTTGAAGTATATTTAAATATCTACATTTCTCAGTGTATAATCCATGGTGCCCTGCTCGAAAGCTAGTGAATATTCTATAGCACTTCCATATTGCGTTTGGACAAAAAGATATATAGTCAGCTTGCTCAAAATCATTAATCACTAAACCAACATATGAATCAAATTAAAGTCAAGATAGTTTCATTCCAATTTTGAAGAAATTTATGTTTCAGTCTCTGTTTAAATTTCGCACAAAAATTAGTATTAATGTTATTTGTAGACAAAACATGGCCAAACCTATATTTATCGGAACCAAGTTGGTAACATTTGACCACCAATTGTATATAGAGGTGTACGCAGTGTTGACATCCTGCAGACCAATTAACAATTTATACATCAGGTTATTGTCTATTTACAACCCTAAGCCAATAGGTAACAATTCTAGAACGGTATTCAATAGTAATAGTAACCTGCCAAATTCTTTATAAGACAAACGTCATATAACGGGTATTTCAAATATTGAATATGAATCGTTTCAATAGGCCCTAATATAAAGATCACTGGAACCCCAAATCTCACATATGTATAATAAGATTGGTTTAATAATTTTATTAAATAGTTCCAATTTAGTATTTATATCTAAAAAACCTTTATTAAACATTGCTTTAATAGAAATACAGTTCGTTTTGTTTGTCTATCAATAATTTATGGGCATCTTCTGCCCGACAAAGTTCTCTTCTCTTGGGTCACGTAAAGGCACTCTCAGGCAAAGCAGACGACTATCCCTTGTACAATAAAGGCCGGCCCCGTTTCATAAAATGTCACAACGTGAGTTTATTTCGGTAATCGTTACCGCTAGTACAACATTCAAACTCTGGAACACATTCCGTTTAACAAAATAACTACCGCATGGAAAACATAATAGTCAGCTTTCGACAATTGATGCTTAACTCCCGCTTCTCGACTGTTCATCACCAAATGTCTCGAGCCGACGAATCTTGATGTTCCATTCTGACACAGGCAGTATTTGTATATAATATTTGTATCTAGCTACTATAGTTGGGAATGGAGGGACTTAGAAATGTTGCTCCAATTGTTTGTGAACACGTTAGCTTGAAAGCAAATTCTCAGATTAACTTTGTTTGTAGCTTACTCCTGTTAAGATGATGGATGGGATTGCTTTTCACCAAACAAATGGATGTTATTGCATCTGCGTCAGTTTACAATATTCATGCATGAATGTGTCTAAAATAAGATAATTAGAGAATAAATTAGCTTGTTACAATTCAACAACTAAGTTGAAACTTGTCTGTGAGCAGGATGCGTCTATGACTTTAAATATAGCTTTCTAATAAAAGACAACGGATGTGAATGCATTTCCCTAAATCCTGTAAAACGAAAAGGCCATCAAACCTTAATATTTCAATATTCACTAATATGTTTTGTAAATATGTTTTATTTTTGACCTTGTGTAACTTAACAATATATTTAAAGATTTATTTGGAATTTATCTTTCTTTTATTAAGACGAAAGGTTGCATTTAACCCCAAAAAGTCACCGATAATGCATAATTTTCCTATATTACCGTCTGCATTTATGTGCTATCACCATGATCATTTTATAACAAATTCACAAATTAACTTGAAACTTTTTCTGCAACTACCCCTTGATGTCGAAGTAGTATGGATATCACCCAATCCCCCCCCCCCTAAAAAACCACACCCTTATCGCCATTGCATATTTTTTTTCTTCTATTCTCATCTCCATGTTTTGTGAGCACAAGACATCAGAACGAATTCACAAATTAATTTCAAAATTGGAAAAATGTTTTCCCAGTTATTCATGCATGCCAAAATGTTAAAATATTCATAGCTTAAGTTTATTATGTGCCCAAAACATTTCTAAAAAAAACAGGTAAACAGTTTGCTTCAGAACACTCCTACCACATTCAGTATTGTTTTGCAACAAATTGAACTAATAAATATGGTGATATTCATCATAACTTTTACCCATTTAACTAAAAAATATTTTGTCGTACTTAAGTGTTAAAAGGTGATTTGGCCAGAGTTATGAGCATATTTGTTCAACATGAAACTTTTACTGGGAACTTGCTAGCTAACCAGCAAGTATATTTTATTTTCACAGTGAAAACATTATAGCCTTTTAAGAGGCATTTAGAAGCTGGAAATATCAGAAGGCAAATAACAACTTAGTATGGATAACAACTTCTTGATTTATTTCACACAACATTTGATCATGACATCATTGCAGAGACCATTTTCAAGAACCATACTAAAAAATGATCTCTGGAATCAGAAAGACACGTTTTGTTGAAATTAATCAAGATGTTGTATCCATACTAAGTTTTCCCTTGCCATGTGAACAAATTATTTGGATATTATTTTTAGAGATAGTCATTGATACGGTTTGGTGATTTATGAGATTATCACGAACTCCTGTGCTGCCCACTGTGGTTCTTTTTGTCATTTGTTGATTTGTACTTCCAGTGATCAATACATAATGTGTGTTTAATTGGACACTGCACTCAATACATCTATTGACAGGCCATATAAGATCAAATTGAGTAAGTTACTCAATAGATACAGTAGATACTTGCTAAACTGTTTAAAACTGTTCATCATAGAGACTTTCAATGTGTAGCATTTTAAGGGGACAATATGGGGATCAAAAGCATACTGCGCTAGATTCATTAAAATGCTTGACTAAGCGTTCAAAGGTGGCCTCCTTTTTTAAGTTTGCCATAGATATAATATCATAATTATAAGTATAAGGTTCTGGATGCGAGAACACTGGACATCCAGGCCGTTCTTGCTGCTTTAGTCCTGAGTATGCTAAGGATCTGGACGAGGAACATTGGTTAGCCAGGACGGTCTTCCTGTTTAGACCCTGAATATGCCTAGGATTTGGATCAGTTACCGTACATTGGTTACACACGACGGTCTTCCTGTTTAGCCCTTGAGTATGCTTAGGATTTGGATGAGATACATTAATTGGTTACTCGGGACGGTCTTCCTGTTTTAGCCCAGAGTATGCCTAGGATGTGGATCAGTTACATTGGACATTCAGGCCGCTCATCCTATTTTAGCCCTGAATATATCTAGGATTTTGATGAGATTCATTGGACATTCAGGCTGCTCATCCTGTTTTAGCCCTGAGTATCCTGTATGGGATTTGGATGAGATTAATTGGACATTCAGGCCGCTCATCCTGTTTTAGACCTGAGTATGTCTAGGATATAGATGTGATACAATGGACATTCAGGTCGCGCATCCTGTTTTAGCCCTGATT
>JAVFBW010188111.1:0-10406 GCA_034783835.1 Mopalia ciliata
ATTGCCGGAGCCACATCTTGTGACTCACTTGTATACCTGAGGGTCGACAGATGAACTCTCCTCTGAATGGTACATCGAAGTAGGCGCACTCTCTAAACACTACTTGTAGTTAGAAAGTGTATGGTCCTCCAGTGCCCAGGAAAGACAGTACATCACAGTTGAAGACAGTACATCACAGTTAAAGACAGTACATCACCGTTAAAGTATACTGTCCTTGACCTTGAGAGTCAGAGGACTACTGGCTCATACACAAATTCGTCTGTTTGAGGTTTAACCTCTTAATAAAAGTGATTTCATTTATCAACCCAATTGATGAAGTAAATCACTGGTACATAACACAATACAAAGAGATAAAACAGCCAGGACTCGTATTCATAAAGCTACTTAAGTATTTCTTAAAGTTAAGCATTATTAAGCCAAATTTCAGCCTGTCATCTGATCATTAAAAAAGTTAAATTTGAAACAATTTAGTTGACATTCTACAAATTTTACTTATAAGCTTAAATACTCTTTCATTTAGGATCATACAAAATTAAACAAAATGGTGTTTCTTTGTTGTTTGATTGGGGACTAACGTCATACTCAAGGGTATTTCACTTTTATATATTTGATGACTGATTATCCACTTCACCTAGCCTTATTATGGTGAAAAACCAAAAGGAAACCTCATAAAAACCACCCCTGCGATTGCCCGAGCCACAACATGTGGCTGGCTCATGTACCTACTGTTTGACAGGCGGACTCAATCCTGTGAACATCGAAGCAGGTTCAGTCTAGGAAGTGCACACGCAACCATTGACCCACGGCCATGGATCAAAATGGTGTTAGGGTTTTTAAAGTGATGTTAGAAAATTGGCTAAGTTTTTCTTAAATTTTAGAGATACTTAAGTAGCTTTATGAATACGGACCCTGGCCAGCTTCCTGTTTTCTCTTTAACTCCGGAAGCTGTCAAACCTGTGCACACAGGTGGTACGGGACATTGATAATCCCAGTGTCTTCCTTAGGAAACATGCCTGTCATAAATCCCTCTTTGTGGAATTTCACGTGTCAATATTTTCCGTTTTCCCATCTTGTCCCATGTTAACATCCAGAATTGACACCTGTATCCAGAATTTACACCTGTCATTTTAACCAATTTTAAACATCAATCTGCCTGTTGGAAATGACAGGGGGACGATCTTTAGCGATTAAAGAATATGGATGTAACATTTACGAATAGAAAATTAAAAACTGTACAAACAGGATACATCAAAACAAAAAGAATTACTGCCAGTTTTTTTGTTTAATTGAACCTTTATCACCAATCTTAAACACTTTATATGAGAGGCACTAAAAAGTTGGCCATACTGCTCAATGTTGATTATAGCAATTCTACAAGTAGAAAAGACAAACTTTGGTTGTATGTATGATTTTCCAGAAGTTGCTAAAACATGGCTGTATTTTACATGTACCCTGGTATATTTTAATAACAGAGAAATATTTTTTTGTTTGTTGATTGGGGTTCAACATTGCACTCAGGTGTACAAGTTTCACTTTATAACAATGGATTATCACTTCACACTGTTTGGAAAACCCACTGAAAACCTGTTAAAAACCATCCCTGCAATTGTCAGAGCCACATCATGTGACTCACTTTAAGATATACCTGATGGTCTACAGGTGGATTCAACTTTGTGGACAATACATCCAAGTAGGATTGGTAAGCACACACACTAACATATAAGCCACGGGTAATGTAGAGAAAGAAAACTCCACCAGGATTTGAACCCAGGTCTCTGGCTAGCAGGGCTCTAACTGACTGAGCTACGGGGGCTTATGGTAGAATGACCACAAATTTTCCCCCAAGTAAAGGCGACAAATCCCCCCCTTTGGGAAGCTCCAGCCTCCAACACTCACAGTGTGGTCTACATGTTCACAGACCACTCACCAGTGACATGAAGGAATTATTACAGTGTTTAGAGTTGTGTGGTTCAATAAGCATACCATCATATCACCTCTTTTATATTGATTTAGTGTCATGATACCACTTAACACACTCTAACTGGAAGCCTCCATAAAAAACAATCAGTAGGTAGTCCCCTGTTAAGGATCAATCAGTGGTAACATGTACATGTATATCATATGATCAGGGCTATTTCTAGAAAAATATCCCAGGTTCCTATCCCAAATTCTTCAGACCATAATCAGGGTTCTGAATCCACTTTTAGTAGATTTTATCAGCAATTTATGAAAATAGTGATATAATTGACTTTAATTTGGGGTTTAAATAGTTTGGGCGACCATGCGTTTACCGTTAATAAAATGGCTCTGGATACTGCCCTGATAATTTTAATTACAATAATGTACATGTAAGTGTCCCCTACATGTATGTTTAAGTGTCAGTGTTGGAAGGTAAACAGGCATTTAGATGTGCCTAATTGGGAGCATACAATGTAGGTCCATTGATTGTTTGTTTGTTTGATTGATTGGGGTTTAACTCAAGGGTATTGACTTACATGTATATGACAACAGATTGTCCACTTCACACAACACCTAGCCATATAATTATTACGATAGAAAACCCAGAGGAAACCTGGTAAAATCCAACCCTATGATTGCTGGAGCCACAACATATGGTCTGCTCATATACCTTATGGTTGACACGCGGACTCAATCCGGTGAAAGGCACATCGAAACAGGTTCAGTTTAGTAAGCAAACACTTACTTGTAGCCCTGGCTGCAGGCATGGAAGAGACCTACATATCAGCATTCAAAAATGCTATCAGATCCATATTTTTTAAATTTGGGAGTTTGTAATTTAGGCATATTATTTTCACCTTGGGCACGTTTTTTTATCGATGTGATTTGAGAGAAATTTAAAGCCCAGGGGCCCATTTTACAAAGCAATCTTAGCTCACGCAAATATAATTACCGTGATGACGAGTGTGTAAGCTAAAATCGCTTTGTGAAAAGATTCCCAGGGGCTAGTGGCTTGAAAGGCTGTTAATCACTAATACCATATTATATCACTAAGGTGTGTTAGGGATAGACCTCTAACATGGCGTGACATCATCTAAAAGAGTTTGATTGATTGGGGTTTAACATCGTACTCAAGGGTATTTCACTTATATGACAACGTGTCAGCCCAATGGGTGATGGAAACCACCCTCGACACCATTGGCAACAAAAAAAGATCAGACAGGTCAAATACAGGACGACAACAACAACAGGACACAATACAGACACCACAAACAGATCAGCTTCCTTTTAGCTCTGAGAGCACCAGGGCAACTTGAAGCTCTCTCAAACTTGGAATGGATTTTAATATTGTTGTCACAGTTATTTCCTACATCATCTGCATTTACATACATGTACAAGTGATTCTGTAAATTCTTTAAAGACTTCTTCACGTTTCTTATTCCCACTTGTTTTGTTTTTTTTTTGTGTGAAACCCTGTGAATTTGGTTGATTTATTGAGTAGATTATGAAAAACCCTGTCTTCTGGGGTCCATTAAATTTGCTTAAATTAATCACCTGGTCAAACAACAAACTGTGATATCAAACTTTTCTAACATACATAGTTAATCAACTTAGCTTATTCAAAAACATTACCCTCATGTTAACCAATCAGGGCAATCACTGAAGGACTCCATGATTAAATATAGAAATTCTCACAGACACAATATGTATACCAATCAATCAAAAAAACAGAAAAAAATCAAGGTGGTGTCAATGACGAATGTGACTATTTATAAACAAAAACCGCCCCAATAACTTCTGAATAAAATATCAAATTTCTTACAAACACAATATGCGTTTGAATCAATCAAACAATTTGAGATAAACCCCAAAAAATATGATGTTTCAAGAGGCTATTTATAAACTGAAACTGCCCCAATAACTTCTGGATAAAATGTCACAGAAACACAACAAAAAAGATCACCAATTTCTCTCGAAATCCTTCATCATAAGTCCTGGGATATACAATATACAGAAATTTGTAGCTCCGCCTAATCCAACCCCAATACACATCACCTCAGATACTCTGTATTGTTCTTATTCGTTAGATTCTGGAAAATGGTTGAACTTCTGAATTGTAAATGAAACTAGACAAGCACTAACATATCTCTGACGGATTCACATGGTTGACAAGGGGGTAAATGAACAACTGCCTTAGCAGTTTGAGATATCACCTTTCTTTCCTTCAATCAGCCGCCATTTTTTTATATTGGCAAATACAAAGTTTTTTAATTAAACATTGAACCAATTTTTGCAACTGTTTTTCAAGCTTTTAGAGTCTTTTTATTACCGATAGCAGCTGTAAAATGGAAGTATTAAAGAGTGAAATAAAGCAATTTATGTTCAACACGCTGTTTTCTTTGCTTGTCATGTTGCACCTTGCCAGTTCCTGCGCTTTACCAGAGAGTTTATGATTCCTAGGGCATATCAAGGTTAAAGCTTGCTGCCACATATCCCTATATATTGTAATCTAGATAATACAAATTTATACACTATTTTCAAAAATTATCCCCAAGACATGGGATTTCACTCCAACTAGGGTTGTATAATTGCATGATTTTCCAGGGGTGCTGAAGGCTATTCCAATGTCTACATGAGTTTGGTCAAGTCTAAGAGGTCATCTGCAACTGTCGTCCACTGACCAGGGGCCGGTTGATTAGAACAATTCCAGTGGATTTTTTTGTCTATCTAACCTTGGAAAGTCTAATAAAAATTTGAAATACAACATTCAGAAAAAAACAAGGACCAACTTATAAAAAAATTAAGGCACTGTTTACTAGATCCAATTGTGCTCTTTACAATGGTACACATTCGAAGTTTCTAACATGAATAGTTTTGTAGAAATTAAACTCCTTGGAAAATGTAAAGTCTGCTTAAAACTGAAGTGCCAGAAAAAGGCTAAAGTTTTGCAACTTTAATATATGATAATTGGACAACTAAATTATAGTATCCAATTTAACTGTTTGTTATAAAAATTCCAATTTTTTTTTTCCATCAACATATAGTTTGAATACCTAACTTTTAATCTAGGCAATAACAAAAATCTGGTTCATTTTGAGCCCAATGGGTCCAGCAAGACCTTAAAGAGTGAGAGAATGTTTTTTTTTCTTCAGATTGAACCAATGACAACATGCAAAACAAAAGCACCAGCACGTTTCAGCTTTATGTTGCCCTTTAGCTTTGGAAACACATAGAAAACAGAAAGTCGGTCTTCTAAAACTTACTCAGAAATATCTGAAACAGCAAGCAAGTATGACTGCTTAAATGTCATTGAAATTCCATAGTCTAAAGATTGCTTGTTTGGAAGATGATGGCTTTGTCAAAGTGGGTGCTTTGACAGGTACATGTAAAATAGCCTCTTATAGAAGCAAAGAGTTGAGTTTCGCTGATTAGTTTCACTTTGCTATTCTCACATCTCAATTTAAGCTAGCTTTAATAGCCATGATAGCCCTTTCTGTGTACATGTAAAATAGCCTCTAAAAGAAGCAAAGAGTTGAGTTTTGCTGATTAGTTTCACTTTGCTATTCTCACATCTCAATTTAAGCTAGCTTTAATAGCCTTGATAGCCCTTTCTGTTGTAGTTTGAGCTTTTATGTGCACCAGATTCCCATGAGCATTTGTCGGCGAAGCAGATTTTGACCTTGGGGATGTACCTTATGCCAGATGTTGTGAATGAACAAGGTAACAAGACGGCAGCCTCAGGAGAACTATGATAACTTGAGAAAGTTTTGGACTTCATACATGTGAACAATTTATGAGTACAGGTACATGTAGAGGAGCTTTAAAATAAAAGCTTTAAGTAAATCTACAGACCTTTTTTCACACTGATTCCGTTGAAAAGATTTTACTTTCAGTTTCTGTTTAGTTTGGATAAAAAATCTTAACCTGCAAGACTTTTTTTGATAAAGCTGTAACGTTAGTATTGCATAGATAACGCTATATAATGACGGTACTTGGATCTAATTAAAGCGCATGTTTAAATTTATATGTACAGTAGGTCTTACGTTTAAAAAGTATCTATAACGAGTTCTGTGCTGTAATCATTTCCCCTGAATTGCAGATTTTTAAAATACATAAATGTGCTTTTATAGTGAAAAATAAAGTAAAGTTGCTTCATAATACAATCTTCAGTGATAATCGGATGACAAAATTGGTCAAAATCAGTGGCAATATGCAAATTAAGACGAAGACTGCAAACAATTTAGGAAACCTATAAATAGGTCCTCCTATATTAAGTTTGCATAACCATGGAGAGACCGTGTTCTGTCCGTTCTCAGCGCTGGCCTGTAAACCTAACTGAAAACATCACCAGAGAAACAACTCCTAAAATCTCCAATCTTGGTGTTCCCTTCACAATGCAACCCCGTGGAGGTTTTACGGTAACTTTGTGTTGTTTACAAGAACCAGGGTATCCACATGTGCATCAAAACGGAATTGAGACGGAACACCTAAAATCCGAAATCGCTTTTGTAATTTTTTGAAACAGAAAACCATTGGGCCCACATTTCCATTTTTCTTTTGAAGAAGAAGCAATGTGATTACGACCCGCAGGTTTAACCTAAAACACTTATTGCTTGATTGATTTATGTTAAATTATATATATAGGATATTTCATATGTACATCATCATTATACAGCTGAGCAGCAACAATGGAGCCATTAAATGTGAACTTTTTTGTTTTCGTTTTTTTTTTTATTAATAATCTTCCTCTAGTGCTGATAAGAGGGAATAAATATGCATTGACATACTACCCAAACTAAAGGTTAAAAAAGGCTTTTATTATTGCAATTATATCAATTTTTTATTTTTTGCAGAGTTACGGTAATTATTGGCGGTCCCCAATAGCTGTAGGCAATTACTGCTAAAGAATTAATGCTGGTCCTAAGAGAGTTGTAAGTAGAGTTATTTGTGTCAATATCGTCTTCCATAACACTATGCCTGATCAACTCCCTGACAGCAATCCTGTAATCTACATGTATGGAAGGGTGTTATTGTCAACATGATTTCATCTTTGGGGACAAAATACTGACATGACTATTATACATCATACATATACGTCTCTGTTAACAGAAGAATTTCTCAAACAGATAAAAAATATCATATTAGTAATTTTATGACATACAGTATTTTTTGTTATTTTGGGTTAACACTTTCTTAGCTAGAACATATACCTGTTCAGAAAATTTTGTAGGTTGAGACCCATCCGGGAATCAAACCCATGACCCTCAGAGTTAGGCACCGAATCGCCAGCAGTAAATGCAGGCTACCTAGACCACTCAGCCACCCGGCCTTCAAAACACAAAAATTATTCAGAATTTATGGTGTTCAGGTTTCACAGGCACCAATCAGAAACTTGAATTTCTTATCAGACTCTAATTAAACCTGGACAGATTTCTCCCTGTGGCAAAACCTTGCATGGAATTGAGTCTAAATTATTTTTCCAGCAAGTGCTTTAAAAACTGTTCATCTGATTCGTATCTATATTGCACAAATATCCACTATACATGTAGCAAGATATTGGATTGAGCTACAGGCATGGACAAAAAAGTGTTACCCCCAAATTCGTCCATAAAATTGCTATTTTGGAAGACTTTGAAATGTTCCTAAGAGGCAGTAGATGAATTTTTCAGTTAGAAAGCATCAACATTTGGCTGAAAACATACATTTGTTTAATAGATTACGTGCTGTAATATTGTCACAACGAGCTAAACATTTGGATTTGTCATGGACAAAATTTTAGGTGATTTAGGTTATTAACAGTTGTTCCCTGTAAAACAAATATAGAACTTGGTATTGCTGTTCAATTTTCAATGATGTTGCAACTCAGAGATTTACATATGTTTATGTTGACTCAGTTTGCCTACATGTGGCCCCAGTCCACCTGGTGACAAAAACAAATAATTGTTCCTGATTTTAAATTCAAAATCATCATCAGGAATATATGCTATGATATTCAGCAAGGTTTGCGTGTGCTGACTTTGGCCATGTGAAGAAGTGCTATAAAATATTATATCAGTGGTCGATATGTGGCCTCTCTACCTGTCAGGCACAAGTGGATTTTCACAAGCAACATGTGCCTGTCTCCATGCAGGAACGGGTTATTTTAAAAAAACAGAATTAATTTGTTTTTAACTTCTGTGTTAATTGATAAGTAAGATAGTTCGCCCCTAATATTCTTTGTTCGATGAAATTTTGGTTAATTTTGGTAAATAATAAATTTGATCCTTAATTTGCATCTAAGTGACTGTAAACCTTATTACTTTACACACACACAAAAAAGTAAACAGGTAGAAATTGACAGGGTACAGGTAGAAAATTAAACTACCTATCACCTAGGACAGGTGAAAATTTTAAAACATTTCAACCCCTGTTACTTGTACATGCATACAGTATAGTCATGCTCTGTATCCTTATTGTACACTAGTTGGTACAGTATTTTCGTTATTTTGGGATAACACTTTCTTATTTAGAACATATACCTGTTCAGAAAATTTTGCAGATTGAAACCCATGCGGGAATCGAACCCACAACCCTC
This sequence comes from Mopalia ciliata, assembly GCA_034783835.1. Taxonomy (NCBI): domain Eukaryota; kingdom Metazoa; phylum Mollusca; class Polyplacophora; order Chitonida; family Mopaliidae; genus Mopalia; species Mopalia ciliata. Next base: position 8,534 of record JAVFBW010188111.1, read on the forward strand.
AGAGTTAAGTACCGAATTGCCAACAGTAAATGCAGGCTACCCAGACCACTCAGCCACCCTGCCTTCTTTCAATCTGCAAAATTTTCTTAACAGGTATATGTTCTAACTAAGAAAGTGTTATCCCACAATAACGAAAATACTGTTAATCTTCACTTTCTAAAAGACACAAAAATTATTCACTAGTTGGTATAGTTTGGTTATCCTGTCGTTATCCAGGGACCCTTCTCCAATGGTTGCTCCCAGAGCCTAAAGGGCAACATGAAGAGGAGCTGTTTGTAATGTATTTTTATGGCTTCGTGAGATTTTCCTGTCCTTGTACTATCTTGTCTTTGTTCATTGCCAGTGGTTTCAAGGTGGTTTCGTTGGGCTGGCATGCGGTAATATGAGTGAAATTACCATAAGTGTGGCATTAAACCCCAATCAAACAAACAAACAAACCCTGATTTTCATACCTGCCTACATCATGTTTCTCAGAATATTCTGTACACATAATTTATGCACTATACACAAATAAGCCTAACATATGATGTAAAATATTAAATAAAAGTTACATAATAAAAGACTCAATTCGGAATACACAAAGGCAAAAATACCAGGAAAGGCGACTGAAAATACACATAGAAATTGATAAACTTAGAAAACGCACAAAATGATTGGCAATATATACTTTAAAGATCAGTAAGTACTTAAAAACAAATGTATGGACTGAATCATATTATTACAGAAATATTGCATGAGAGAGCGAATTACCTCATTACGAAAAAGAAATTTTGACCATAACAAAAGTAAGCTATTAAAGCTATTAGAATTTAAAATTAACACTCTAAATGCCAGTGAACCAAGAAACAAAGTTAATTTCTGAGATGGGGGGGGGGGGGGGGGGATTGGCTAGGGACTTTAACAAAATGACATATATAAATGTTGTCTATAACAAAACAGTTATCATGTTTAAAAATGGACGCTTCTAAATGCTGGTAAAGCAAGACAACAAGCTTTTTTATATGTGCTCAGATGGCGAAGGCAATAAGGAGGAATTGTTGTAAGATAATCAAAAAGTAAATATAGGCAGTGACAAAAAGAAGCTATGTGACTTTGATATTGACACTTTAAAATGCCACTGAAACAAGGAAATAAGTTCTAGATTTTACCTCATCAAATTTCTACTTGGTTTAAGCTGCGTGTGTGTAAGTTTCTTTTTCAACTTGGCATAGTTCTTAACATGATGTCTACCCTGCTGTAAACATGTTTGTGGCTGGGTATTATTGACAGCAATAGCTTTCACATCATTCTCCTAGCTTTAAAAGTTTTACAAGAGTCAACTTACCAACTCTGAAAGTGCCTGTCCCAAAGGTTAAGTACTGGAGCGAATTGAGTTCTCCTTCTTTGAGACATGTAGAAACGCTTTGTGTAGTTGCAATATTTGCCAAGTCAGCCCAGTAAATGACCAGACCTCTGGGGGTAATGTGGATACAGACAGATTTTTCTTGCCTTAGCTTCATAGACCAATGGAACAACTCAGCTCCAACATCCCTGTATTCAATAGCTATGTGATACTTTGTGGGAGGGTAGCAAGTGGTGGGTTCAGCTTACGGGGGTGTCCAGTCAGACTGAAGGGGTTTGCATGTGGGGGGATCGCTTTGCTAGATTCAGGGACAAAATAGTCAAATGGGGCTTGTTTTTGGGATGTGTGCTTTGTGAGATTAGCCATTGAAAAGTTAAAAAATTAAAATAAACGAGGTTCCAGTGGAAGAGGTGAGGCCAGCACAATATTTTTCCTCTAAATATAAAAAAAAATATTCTTTGCCAGAGCGAGTATTTCAATAATCCATAACAATAAAACACATTTGTGAGTAATATCAAAGGACACAACTTA
>JAVFBW010188122.1:0-10405 GCA_034783835.1 Mopalia ciliata
GTACGACGTTAAACACCAATCAAACAAACAAACAAACAAACAAACAAATGATGTCAGGCCAATCAACTGGGTGCAGGGTCGTTTGTTTGTTTGTTTGATTGGGGATTAAAATCTTACTCAAGGGTATTTTATTTATATGATGACTGCACCTAGCCTTATTATGGTGGAAAACTGAGAGGAAACCTGGTAAAAACCACCCCTGCGATTGCCGGAGCCACAACATGTGACTCGCTTATATACCTGAGGGTCGCCAGGCAGTCTCCATCCTGTGAACGGTAAATCAAAGCAGGTACAGTTTAGGAAGCGTGCACGCTACCACTAAGCCACCGCTGCGGGCCAATTGGGTGCATGAGAATCATCAATTAACAAACAATTAACAATCAAGACCAGATAACCAGAAGACAAATATGGTTTAAACAATTAACAAAAATGCATTGCTTTCAAAATTCATTCTATACAGTAAGATTGGTTTAGGGTTGTACTCGAGGGTATTTCACTAATATGACGACAGATTGTACACTTTGCATTGTTCCTTGCATAATTATGGTGAAAAACTGTGAGTATACTGATGGTCGACAGAAGGACTCGATCCCATGATAGGTATATTGGAGTAGGATTAGAAAGCGCACATGCTGCCCCTGCGCCACGGCCACAGGCTTTAAAGTAAGACGATTCCACTCACCCAGAATGCCTTTCATCTTAAGTCTATCCGTCTTACTTATCCTAATACAACCATAATTAAACACATCCTGTATGATCTGACAGTAGACAAGGTGGAGAGCCAACGGGTTCTCCAGTCTCTCATTGGGTAAAAATACCTACAAGAAAAAGTCAAAAAGTTAGTTGAACAGCTCAGAAATAAAAGAATTGAAATAAACTGATTGATTAATTGGTGGTCTAAGCTGTGCTTAAGAGTATTTCACTTATATACAGCGATGTATTCCAACAATAATTGACACTAGAACAACCAAGATGTTAATCTTCCTCCAGTGCTTAGTAAAAACAGTATTGCTAATCCTGTCCTTTCTCCTTTAAAACAGATATTACAATTAAATTTTGCTCGTCTTTTTTATTTTTTAGAATTTGTTTTATTTTCCCTGTATATTTCTTTGTATTGACAGATTTATTTCTTGATAAAAGATGTTGAATACTTGACATTCATTTTTTGTTGAGGTTTCCCAAGGGGGGAAGGGTATTTCCCTTTGGTACTTTGCATTGCTAGTAAAAACAGTAAATACTGGTGACTGCCAAGCAGGAAATCTCTGTTTCATATTTAAAATCCTAAGCTGGCATCTAACTTATTTAATTTTGTACAAATGTCCAGTACTACTGTTGTAGGTTATATACCATAAGAAGTATGTGTATTTAAATAATGGTATTTAAGATGAAAACATCTCAGGTAATCACTGTCTATACTGACCTCTTTTCTGATATGTAACCTCCATGGAACTCTTTGGTACATATAGAATGTTTCTTTGTTCTGTGGATAGAGTTGACTTATGATTTTATCGATGGCACTGTAGTCTACTGGTGGTAGTTTTGGGGTCGGCTTAATGATGGGAACAGCTGTGCAATGCAAATAAAATACCATGTTAAATAAAACGCATGTAAAGCTTCATCTTATTTTTTATCTATGGCCTGTGCTTTTATTTATTTTATCTAAATTGAAACAAATATAAAGAAAGAAAAAAATATTACAAAAATAATTTAAAGTGAATTAGATGCTAAAAAATCTGAACTGTATTTCGAATAACATATTATGTGAATAGATTAAGGCGGATATGACAAGAAGTTGACCTTAATTACAGTAATACAATTTTTCAAAATGTGGAAAAAATGGAGAAGTTAGTATACTCACGGCTAGATTGTGTGACGGGTTCCTCAGCCTCGTAGTTATACTCTGGAGTGATTGGTCGAGGGAGAGGGGTGTGGACGATTTGTGGTGGAGGGGGTGCTCTGTTGGTCTGCTTGAGGATAGGAGGTGCTGCAGGTGGTGGGAGCGGTGTGGATTTGGTTGGAATAGAGGAAACTGGTGGTGGAGGGGGTGGTATCTGTGTGATAGTACTGGCATAGATATCCGGACTGATTGAAGGTGGAGATGGTTTAGGAGTTGCTTTCACAGCAGTTGGCTTTGCTGTTGCTTTCTTTTCCTCCAAGTCCTCCTCAGTTTGTATTCCAGCTCCCATCCCCAACTTTCTCTCTAATAACTTGAGGGTGTTAAAATGAGCAGCATTCTCAACCAATGATTTGCTTCTCTTTGCTCCCTGAAACATTATCAGATGATGTCATGATAACAACAACAAAAACAACAAAAAAAGGGGTGGGCAGCCAATTTATTGCAGGAAAAAAAAGTGGGGTCTTTATGTAGGCCTATATGATGATTCAGACATTTTACCCACTTAGTTCTGAGAACCAGCAATTTGTAGCATTGTAGGGAAACTACCGTTGAAATGAATTACAATATACATGTAGAGACAGTTGAGCCATGTTATATCAATGTTGATACGCTGAGCTATCTGAATCTGGACCATTCTGTTTAAATGACTGGCTTCTAAAGCCATGTTATGGGTAATTTAAGCATAAAATTGCGATCCAGTCAAATAGATGGATTGTTTAACAGATTGATTGATTAGTGTTTCATGCTCTTCATTTAAACTGTCATAAACCAGATAGACATCTAACTACATAGAGTATTTGTACAAAGTTTAAGTAGAATCTGATGAATATCAAGTTAAGAGATAGAAACCAAGGTTGGGCCACATATATGTCGAGATACACCGAAATGAATTCCTTAGGATGTCTGGCCATATGGAATAATCCTACCAAATTTAAATTAAAAACTGATTTACAGTTTTCAAGTTGTAACCAGAAACCACAACCAGCAAGGGTCAGAGGAACGGACCCCTGTGATACTCAATCCCAAACGTCATCTTGCTACAAGGAATTAATTGGTGTGTGCTGAAGGTTATTTCACTTCTACAACAACAGTGTACTACCAAATATTGAACGGAAAACAACTATAATATGAAGGGGTTATATACCAATTCTCTTGTTGCAAAATTAATGTTCCTCCACAACTGATAGCATAAATATATTTCAATTCTGTTGTGCTTAGCTATAGGGTGAATATGACAAGTAGGTGCCAAGTGCTGGAAATGAAATGAGACTTAAGCATTTGCTGAAACCAATCTCAGAAGACATCCGGCCACGTGGAATAATTCTACCCAGTTTTATTAGAGTCCGATAGCCTATTCTCAAGTTAATATTGGCCAGTAACAAAAATCAACAGACAACCCAATACCCAAAATACATCCCTTAAATGATGTAAAAAAAATAAAAACAATATTTGAGATTCATTTAAAATAAATGTGTATAGTAAATATTATTTGAACTTTTACACGTATTAGCAAAAATTGAGTTTACCTTCGGGTGTGCTGCACCCCCCTCCTCATCAGCAGGTGGTTTCTTCCACTTCCTTCTTCTGGACATTCTGTCGTGAATGGACTGGGCTATCTGTTCATCAATCTCCAAACGGCCCACTTTTGGTTTGGGTTTGTCTACCTTGTGGACCGGAGGTGGCCACTGCACACGACCAACTCGCACAGTTTTAGCTCGACCCGTTTTCTCTGTATCATCATCGTCGGAATCATCCCCTTCATGATGGATGTGATCATCTTCCCATTCATGGGACACCCTAGGGGGTAGGGGTGGTGGAGGGGGTGGAAGTGGGGCCACCTCAGGCATACGTGGAGATTTAATATGTGCCTCATGAGGAGGAGGAAGTGGGGGAGAAGGTAATGTGTTTGGGCGCTGACGATCACTCGACGATTCATCTGGTGGTGGTATTGCAACTCGTAATGGTTTTCGTTTCACATCAGGACTTTTCGGCAAGGATGGAGGCGGTGGAGGGGAAATGGGCACCTCCTCAAAACTGTCATATACTATTTCATGAGAGTCCTCCTCATTCTGTGGCTTTATGTGATGTCCATAAATAGGTTCGCTGTCATTTGCAGCTTGACGTTTAATAAGAAAACGTGAATGGCCAGGTAGTTCTAGAACAGACTTTCTCTCAAAGGCATATTTCAATTTACCCACATGTCCTGGATCACTGTCATCTATAGTGGAGTCTGCAACACTTACAGGCACCGGGGGAGAGACTACAGCATGACCATTGGTCAGACTGGGTTTGGTGGGTGATTGCGGACGAGGGGCAGGAGTATCTGGGGCTATTGTCACTCTCTTTGGTTTAGGGGCTGGTACATTAACCACAGTCTCTACCTGTCCCTGCTGACCTACTTGAGACTGTCTTAACATAGCCTGTTGTAGTGATTGCTGAAGCAGCTGATTCTGTAGAGTTTGTTGCTGCAGAGCAGCCTGTAACGCTGCCTGCTGATTTTGCTGTTGTTGAAAGGCTGCAGCGACTGCGGCCTGTTGTTGATTCTGTTGTTGAAATGCTGCAGCAACTGCAGCTTGCTGTTGATTCTGTTGCTGATACGCTGCTGCTGCTTGTTGTTGTTGTAACTGAAATTTTTGACATTTTATATTTATTATTTTCCAGATTCCTTCCTTTGTACAATTCTTTTTAAATTTTGAAAGCTTTTATTATCTCACAAATCAGTCTGAGAACATTTACAACAAATGTGGTTTTCTGGGTGTGAGATTAAGAAACTTATTCACACACTTAGAACAAATCAGTTTTTTTTTATAACTGCAGTTTAAAACTTACATGTATATATACATGTGCCCAAACTCTCTGTAAGTTTAAAACTTACATGTATATATACATGTACCCAAACTCACTTTATTTTTCGTTTTTTCTTCTTTTCCTTTTATGACAACACAATAAATTAAAAAAATTTCAAATGCTGCATTACATTTCTGAAAGTGACATTTAAACTTTAAGTGTGTACCTGGATAGAACAAATAAAACTTATTTAGTGTGATATTCTTCATTATTTTGACAAACTTACCATTTGTGTGAGGGCTTGTTGTTGTAACATTTGTTGTGCAACCTGGTCTGCTACCATTTGCTGTATACCAACTTGTGGCACTCCACCTAATCCAAGAGTAGGCTGCATAGTGGACATTCCTAGGAAACACACCCAAAAAAATGATATGGTACAGTCCATTCATGACAGTCCGAGGTAAGGATGAGGAAGAAACTACCTGCTGATGAGGGGGGAGCCCGTGACCATAAGATACACTTAACATATGTAGTCTAAGGGGCTAGTTGCTCAATGGTTTTTAACACCATATTTAACTTTATTTCACTTATTCACCTTTGTATTGCTAGGGTTTCGTGGAAAACCAGAAAATATCCGCTCACATTATCTGGTGTCAATTGTTCATAGCACTATTAAAATGACACCTGAATTGCTCAGGGATTCTAGTTTGTAATTCAACCATTAGGTGTCTGAGTGAATAACACAATGTCACTCTGGCAATGGCTGGAGTAGTGATTACCAGGTTTCCTCTCCGTTTTTGACGTATTTAAGCAAGGAAGAGTGTCATACAGAAAATATGTCATGATACAAGTGAAATACCCTTGAATACAATGTTAATCCATAGTTAAATAAACATGTATCCTGGATAAGATGAACAAAATTTGATTGTGAAAGTCTATCCATAATAATGGATTAGTGATTTAATACATTAGCAACTCATTTGGCTTTTGTACAGCCAGGTCTAGCCAGATATCTTTTAGATAAAATCATTATATAACAATGGAAATTAGATATATTCCAATCATTTATTGATTCTGGTTTAGGCCATACTTACTCACACTTATTGCAGCACTTTTGTATCAGTCTACTTGGTGAAGGAAATCACTGTAAATGTGTCAGCTTGGAAGACAGTACTAGACACTCCAACAAACAGACTTCTGAACTATGGAAGTGTGACAAGGCTAGAAGTACCTTGCTGTATTTTTAATTTAATCAGTGGGAGTGTATACCGATCCCAGTACAAATATCCATCCACAAGGTGCATTGATTAGCCACAGTATATAAAGCATGCAATAAATTAAGATTCCTATCCTTTTTTTCTAGTCCAACTAGTACACATTATTGCGAATTCTGATTATGTGAAACACAAACCGTAGGAACTTTTGCAAATGTGACAAAAGTTCATGGGAGATACTGATTGGAAGCAAAATAAGCACAAAATAATCTTATTCAAAATATTTCAGAAAGAAAAGTATTAAATTTCACAAAAAGAATTTTTAAAAATCTCTTACCAGTGTTAAGAAGTGGGACAGTCAATGGGGCATTCATTGGCAGAGAGATTGGGACAGTGGGGTTAATATTAAAACCAGCTGGTAATCCAGTGTTTGGTACACCAGGTATGGCACCAGGCTGAGAAAACAATAGAAATACAATATATTTATATAGTTTTTGGTGTAAGATCAACAGAATTAAATTCCAATTACAAATCATTGGTCAACATTTTTGTGTGAGGAATACCTGTGACCTCCAACTGACATTCAACCCACATACATTTGAATGGAGCCGATGGCCACAGGTGAAGCGTTTTCAGACTTGTATCCTACAATTGAATATACTGCCCGGTAATCTTTCAATAAGAATGATAAAATTTGTCATAATTTGGACTTAAAACATCTGGTGCTGTAAACTTGTGAACTGTAAAAGTGCAAAAACAATTCATACAACTTACCTGAGTTTGAATACCCTTTCCACCTCCTTTAATCCTGGTCTCTAAATCCTTCCCATTTGTAAGTGGTATGTGTTCATCTAACACTTTATTAAACACATTCTCCACCCAGCCTGAGAGGTCTGTGTTAGAAGAAACAGTGGACATTGCACGAACTAAATCAGCATGAGAATCGTCTCTCTTACGCCTAGCCACCTGGTCAGCGGCTGACCTCTGACCCCCTAAAGGTGTCTTTTTAGAAGCCATTTTCACATAACGCTGATTCAGTTTGCTTTCAGACAAATCAGGGTTTTCATCTACTGGTCTGGCATTACCATTTGGAACGGAACCATTCATATAGCGAGAGTTTAGTTTTGTTGATGGTAGATCTACGCCATTCTGTTCCTTGGGGTCCCCGTTCATATGTGAATCCCCATTAGGAAGTCCATTGGGTGTCTGGCGTTTCACATAACGTTGATTTAATCGACTCTCTTCGGCCAGACCTGTCTGTACAACACCTAACGGTCTTTGGTTCAACTTGGATGTCTGTGAGAATCCAATGTTCCTGAGAAGTGAAGCACTAAGTCTAGATTCCTCCAGAGACAATGGTTCTGGTAAGTGGCCAACAATCTCCATACGGTTCTGTAAATCTGGGTTGTGAGGTCTGGAAGGTTAGAAAACAAAAAAGTTCAAAGAAACTTCCAAAAATGGGCAAAAAAAAACAGAAGTTAGCATGCAGACCATTGCATATGTATTTAAATCACTTTAGATACAGTTGAAAAGGAGATATAAATACTGAGACATAATCATTTTTCACATAGGTTGGACCAAAACATCTACTGTTGAGGAAATTTAATTGAAATGAAAGTATATCTTACGTATGTTCAAACACTCTTCGTCTTGAAGATGTTGTATCTTTACTTCTGTCAGAAGACACAAGAAAGAAAGATTTGCATGATGGGAAGCCTGGAGGTATTTCCATTTCACTGATCAAATCCAGAATATAATCAAAGCCCATCAGCTCGTAACAATCATTTTCTTCTTTCAACTCAACAGTCCAACCTCTACTGTTGTCTGTTAATCCCCTAGAACACAGAAAAAACAACAAATAAAACAACAGTTATCAATTGGTTGATTTGATTGGGATTTCACACAATAGTAAGGTCTACATTGGACCTATAGAATATCAAACTGGGTTAAAGAAACTAACAATGGCCAAAGGGTAACCATCTTGACATAAAGTCAATGACAACTTTTACAGGTGGGCAGCTTCTCCAGGTAGGCATTTGCTTCAAGCATTTGCTTCGATCTTAAACTCCTGGGGACAAAGTTTATTAACTTGGGTGTTGGACCACACTAAAGGTTATTTCCCTCATATGACGATATGTAACAGTTCAATGGGTGAAGAAAAAACACTTAACATCATTGCCAACTAGCAGAGCCAAAATCCCAATCGGCAAAACAAAGACGTCCCAACAATTTCCATAATAGCCAACCATTAGTGACAAGAACATTTCACTATCGCATTCCACTAACAATGGAATTCTTTATGGCCAATAAATCATCCAAATATAATATAAAAAATTGTTTTGTTAATCATTTTTACATATTACAAGCACAAGAAGTTCAAACACTGACCATAAAGACAGAAGATAAAACTGTGTTTAAATATTTATTTGTGTAACTTTTTGCAAAATTAGATACCAAAATTGTACTCAAATATATTTGATAACACTGCAGCATAATTTAATATGACTTTTAGTGAATTGCTTACCTTTGTTTTAACAGGTGTGCCACATACTCTTCTCCTGTAGTCCACGATTCAACATGACCCAACATTACTTCACCTTAAAGCATCAAATGTTTCTATTAAAGCATGATTGGATTCGTCTGGAATTACCAAATCATAATCAAAATTCCGACAACTGTAGATCTATGTCATAATGTACATATTTCTTGACCTCACAACAGAATTATGAAATTTTGCATTTTGAAATTGGCATCTATCAGTTGCTTGAAATGCAGTTGAGAAGAAAAAATTGCAAGTTTTCATAACTATCCCTTTATAAGTCATCAAACATAAAAAATAATGAAGATCATGAATATTCATCTTAATATAGCTAGTTTTCTATTTGTCTAGTTCATAAACATGTTGCATTATGCCACTCTTAATATACACTCACTCTTGACGAGGCACATGAATATTGAATCTTTTGGGTATCTGTCTAGCAATCAATTCTGCATAATGTGGTTATATTTTGCCAATGAGAACACCGCGCTGAAAGCATACTTTTAATTTATTTTTAATTATTTAACTACAGGCTACAAACTTTTAGTAAACATGCTATTGAACACAGCCCAAGTGCCCATAGACTTACCATCAGGCATTGTAGCTTCTAATGCCATATTTGCCCTCTTCCTGGCAGTCTTCCATTCCAGTGAACAAGGGGGGTAAATCCTGTGATGTCTAGGATCAATCCCTTCACTCTGCAGGGCCTTGTGCTGACAGACGGCTTTATAACCATTATAACCAAAGTCTGACACATACCTGTTGGACAGAGATAAATATAGATTAAATTAACAATTTTTAATAAATCAATCACTTTGTTGAAAAGGACAAAAACAGACTAAATATGCATTGCCACACTTGAAATAAAATTAAACTAAATTGTTACTCTGTCATCCAAATGATAGGAAATGTTTCTTCCAGACTACCTGTAATCTTTAGAGACAACTAATTTAAATTCAAGGATTCACTTATTGGGCTTTTATGCCATTTTTAAGGCAATGGCTAAGTTAAAATATTAATCAATACAGGTTAAATGCAAGTATAATATTTAATATCTTATTAATAATAGGCATTTGATTGATCCGTCATCTTTTTAAAAAAAAAGTTAAAAGATTTTGTAGAGCTTACTTGAGGAGATATTTGTATAGAGTTTCACTGGGTTGGAAGCAGCCCAGACACAGGGCCAGAAGGTACCATCCTCGTTCAGCACTGGCTAGCACTTCATTACGCCATGTCTGGTTACATAACTGACAATATATCTCGTCTCTCAGCTGTTCGTGCTGGATTCCCTACAAACAAATCAACATTGGATGGTTTAATATTAAACAGTGGCAAATAAAACTTCTCATCCAGATTTTACAAGTCTGGTTCCAAGGAATTTTATCAAATTTAAATATTGAAAGTTAATATTAATTAATAATAATTATAAGCTCAATGTTCATAAAATATTTCAATAATGACAGTACTGGGAATTGACAGATAAAGAAATTCAGTGTTGATTTATTATGGTTTATTTTTATTTAAACCAATTTATTGTGATTTACTAAAGAATGTCGCTTGGTAGTAGTGATAATGTTGAAGACCTGGGAAATGTTAAATACCTGTTGCATGATGTAATCACCTAGTACTTTCTCTCGTTTTTCACTCATATTAGGATCATTCATGAAACGTAAAATCTGAAATTAATTTAATTAACAATTATTATTACACATTTACCTATCACTTTAAGCTTTCCTAAACAAAAACGATACAGCAAGTAATAGTTGTTAGCACAAACTGTTGTATAAGATCCACAATGGGTTGGTAAATTAGGTTGATTGTGTTGGTCACTATGCTTAAGGGTATTTCTTCAATACCAAGGCTGCATAACCCAACAGTGGACACAAGCTGATTTTGTTTGTTTGTTTGATTGGTGTTTAACGTCGTACTCAAGGGTATTTCACTTATATGACGACAGACACAAATACA
>JAVFBW010188133.1:0-10405 GCA_034783835.1 Mopalia ciliata
TCCACATCCAATTCATGTCCTTCGAGGTTTCTCTATGTCTCGCTAGGGGGCGCTTTTTCAACAATCAGCGCTGGTCTTCTCACATTGCCGCTGAGACAGGGTAATAGCTGGTTTCATACTTCTACTTGATAGACTTCTGCTACAACTCATATCACGACCGCGTACCGGCCCAGTTTGTTAAGTACCCACCCTCGCCGTCACCGGCACCATAACAGGACAATCTGTAGTCGCAATTCAAGGACATCCCAGAAAGACCGACTTGTTAATTGCTGTCCCGCATCTCCAAGAGCACCGGTGCAACAGGAAGCCCCTTCTGACCACTTGGCTCACATGCATGAAGGAGTTCTTGTACTTTAGAAGCCAATAAATATACTTACAACTTCCCAACTTCCCGAGCCTAGAGTAAGTTACGGTTGCTCAAAGCTCCTTTAGCCTAACAGCCCTTTAGATGATGTTGTATCACAAAGAAATGGACGTCACGTCATAATAGAAATTTATTGTTACGCAACGCCATGTAACTAGCCGTTAACTTAAAGGGAAAGACCAACGATTTTAGACCGTAACTTATTAATTTTAATGAATATTTTCAAAGACAAACAACTGTAACTCACTTGCAATTGATTAAGCATAACCGTTAGTTATTTAATTTAAGTGACGTGACGTCCGCAAAACCAAATGGTCACTTATGTGGCTGTTTGCTTGTTGTTGACACCGTTCTGTACCTCCTATATATATGTAGGCCTACCAGCGGACATAAGACCACTATTAATTACTTCCGTTTTTTCAGCCTCGAAATCTAGTTCTTAGTAAAAATGGTGTGTAGTCTTGTTTTATTTATTCTGGCCCTGTGTAGTATTTGGTATTGATGTGAAGTAATGGAGTGGAGGTTTCTGGTCAGGGTAAAAATGATAGCCTTATTGTGTCACATTTGGTGTATTTATCACCATTTGATGGAGAGATGGTTGGGCTGTTGTTTACATTCCGAGCCGGCTTGACAACACCTATAACCGTCCAGGCTCTGTAACTCAAGTTTTTCGACGGTCATCACATTTCAAGATTTGAACTGGAAACTCCAAAGGGACCGATTAAAGTATGTACCAGGGGTTTTCGCTCAACGAAAGTTTGGGAGGGAGCTATGGGGCCAAACGCTAACATTACGGCGTATGGCAAATTAATGGTGGTCTTATGCCATCTGCCCAGCTGCATTAAAAGTTAATGAGCTGCTGATCACGTGACCCTGATGACGTCAGGTTAAGGGTAGCTGATTTTATTTATATGCTGGTAATATATGACTTGCTGTGTATGCGAACGCAAATTCATTTATTCTGTTGTATAATCTGATTGAGAGGGATGGGGAGGGCATGGTAGCATTGATGTAGGTAACATTAATAAAATACAAATAACGAAAGCTTTCAGAACTTTATATATGGTAATTATTCTCACTAATCTCATAAGAACAGTGTTCATATATCCTTTGTATTAGGCATCTAATAATTTTCCATATAAATTGATCCTTCTCAACCCTGACAAATAAACCGATCATACTATCATACTTTTAAGATTGTCGCGATATCGGATCTTTCGCTTTAAGAAAGTAAGAAATATTTACACATTTATATGATATATGATCAATTTATATGGACTTGAGATTCCACGTAAATAGTTCTCGAAGTATTCTTTAACAAGTATTTGATCAATATTTCACAGTATCATCTCATTTAAACGTTTGGGGTAATAATATCTGCATTATTCGATGTGGTTGTTTTCTTGTATGTATCGTAGATATTAGTTTAGAAGACGATAAGTTTATGATAGCCAAACCATGTTAAGACATTTATAATCTCTTGGAACAGTTTAGTGCTACTACATAAACTTTAAATCGGATAAAGTAGAGATTTAAGCCAAGCATTTATTTTCTTCCATAAATGAAAACTAGAAAAGGGATAAATTACACTGTGCGAGTAGCGTTGTTAAACTCGGTAGTAGTTAGATACAGAGTTATGTATTTGTAATAGTCTATCACACAATGTAGCCTTATTTAGGGACGAAGAGTTAGAATTCACATAACTGTGTAATTCCGAGTTTTTTCACTTGCCGGCTTTAAGGATTTCAATTAGTAGCCTATTGTCCAATAATATTTGATATAATGACCTTTCTGACTTATTTTATATGCCAAACGAGACTCGAAATCGCCCATTAGCCTTGTTAAGTGTGCGGTTTCTCAACAAAAAAAAGGTTTTGGTGCCTATCTCCATTTTCGTGATATAAACAATGGGCCATATTTACAGTGGTAGTGGAACATAACCACATCTATGGTATTAACAGAAAAATCGAAGTTTGAAGTAAATATCTGGCGTCTTCCGTTAACGCCGATATTCCGCTGATGCCCATTCCGCTAACGCATACTCTGTGGATTAGTGCACTCTCAACTGGGTATCTTGTGAATCCCTTAATCCCATATAATCTTTATGGTTGCCTTGCCCCTCATGCCCATCGCCCCAATTGAAGATGTATGGTTGGACGCCCTGACTGAATCTCCAGACATGATTATTGCAGACTACATCACAGAAATCTGGATTGAGGGCTTTGAGAAAAAATGTGGAATCATTTAGAAACTGAAAGGCCGCGAACTTCAAATCATCTTGAAGGCTGGCATTCTTGTAAAGATGGAACAGGCAACCAACGAAGTAAAATTGTTACAAAAAGACAAGGGAGCAGCGCCACCATTAAAAACTACAGCCTAAAGGCTTTGATATGGGACTATATTGCCTATGTGTCAAATCACTGCCAGGTGTACGATTGGGATTTTGTTTAGTTTACTGATCGTATAATGTTGCTATTTGATAAGAAAAAAGGTCAGTTTTCTATAAAATCCCCTGATTATATCAGACAAGGTGCACAAATGACGTAATGCTGAGTGAGACCCTTTGCCTAGAAATACAGGTACACTGATCGTTTCGATTAACAGTTGAATTTCTTTGTTTTAAATTTTCTCTCCATAGACTAACTGTCATAACTCCAGATCGACGTCAAATGTACGCTATACACAGAACCGAATCAGAGTGTGTGTGTTAAATAAATGGTGGGCTTTTTCACTAGACTTTCGGAAGTGGGGACAGAAGTCTCAAATAGAATCTGCATGATTTGGCCTATCTTTTAACATCAGAGTAAAACTATACTCTATCTAGTTCCGACTATTTAATAAATAAATAATACAAACACCTCACTTCAACTAATACCTAGCTTGATAAATAACATGGATTTAAGACACAATTGACATTTAAGATAGCTTTCTAAAAGACACACACAAAATATATATATATTTTGAATAAACGAAGAGAGAAAAATTTGCTTTTATATATATATATATATTCAAATAGAGTCGAATGTTGACGATGTTGTCCCTTTAATATTTGAATCCATTTGTGTCATTTCTGGAGAAGAAAACTCTTTTATTTTATATTTTTGTTATTGCTAGATACTATACAATACATTATTCGTGTATTTGGGGTAATTTATTTTGTTTCCTTACAAATTGCGCCGATAGCGTTTAACATGTGTTGTTGTTGTTGTTGTTACGGGCGAGACAACCAAGCACAAATCTTGTCCTATAAAGACATGTAGTTTCATGGGTAAACCAAACACGAGGCTCTTTAGCAACAAGGGGATTTCCCAAAACTTAATGTCTGCTTTCTATGGGGAATTACTAAAGCCACGTTGTAGAAATTGTGCTTTTAGGGCCGCTTTCCGTGATGGATTTCGCGGCCCGTCAATCCCATACTTTATTATTAAAAAAAAAAAAATTAAATGTGTTCATTTAATTTACATTGCGATATTTTATTTAAAGAGGACAAGGAAATAACAATAAATTATTAATAATGAAAATAGATAAATTATTTTTTTAATAAAAGTGTTACACAATTATTAGAAGGTGAAGTAAGAATTTTGTCTATTTACAATGAATATAGAAGTTATTTACAGTGTTTTGCTATGTTTGATTTAACTTCATTTGTCTGTTGGTACATAATAGTAAATACATATTAAGATTCCCTGTCTCTTTTCCCCGTCATTTGCACACAGAGCCGTCCAGACAAAAATGCTGACTCCTCGGGATAAAGAATGTGTCATTATGTTTTCTGGTTATTCTCTATCCCTATACCAGTTTCAGTTATATGGAGCCTGCATCGGAACCAGTAGAAATATGTGCCTGTAACTGTGCTCTTAGTGGGCATTATGGGCAGCCTACAGGTCTACAGACTGGGGTTGCGTATGGTGTTTCACGCAGAGTTCAAGGAATTACATGTTTATCCAAAACTGTCTCTGTCTCTTCTCTGTACATCTTTGTTGTGCAGAGGGTCTCAATGAGGGTGTCTTTAACACGATCATTGGGTTGGCTTTAACATGAGAACTAGGCTAGCAAACTCGACCAGCGATAATAACCCTCTCATGACTCTATGCGTATTCAAAGATTTTTCTTAAACGGTAAATCAGACTTAATTTAGACATTTGACCGTTTAGATACGATAGTCTTGTTCAGACTTACTATAATATACAATTCAGTTACAAAACCCCAACAATTAAAATGCTTTAAGTAGACATTGTTTTGATAAAGGTCCGCGTATTTAGCAAGAAAATGAGTAAATTTTCCTACTACAGAATGAGGCTATGCTATAGCCATTAGTGATATATGAATATACTGATTCAGCAGCACATCTTTTATCAATTTAATGTAAACCATTCGTGTAAATGGTTTTTTGACAGCTATTGTAAAAATGTAAATAATTATTCTTAAATAAATTTATATAAAATGTTACAAAATATTTGTATGCTTCATGGTTTTCATTGTTTCTCGATCGATATCACATGTAATGATTAAAGAGGATACTTGCTAGTAAATACCGTTTAATCTGTACACCTAAAAATTCACTATTCGGCTAACTCAAACTCAAATTTTCAATTTTTTCGTATACGTTAGCGGAATGAACCAAATATCTGAATTTAAGTGAACGACATTTTGGTTTGAGGAATAAAATGAAATGCAATCTCCTCGGTTTCTTAGTTGGAGGAAACTATACATTTTACATTTTTAACATTTTTTGTATGTCTTATTCAGTTCATTTTATTTCTCTTTTTTTATGTTTAAGGCCACTGATTGGAGTTGTCTTTTAAATATGGATAAATAATAATAAAGTTATAAAAATGTTCACGCCACAGCATAGCTGAAATTCCGCTGTGGCGTAAAAGACTAATCAACCAACCACTTCATAAAATAATTGATTTGTAAATAAAAACAGAGGTTTTGGGTTCCATTTCATGTTTGGAATATTTTTTTTAAAATTAACCTATCAGAAAAGCAACCGTACAATAACCGTATCATATAATGGCCATTTTTTGTGCAGTAATTGACGTGCAGTGTTACCTGACTTGTTCAAAGTTAACGAGAGAACAGTCTGGTTCACGCGAGACTACTTTGTCACGGATCAAATATTTCTGTCTGAATGGTTTCCTGCATAGGCGAACCAGAGGATGTATTTTTGGGGGGCAGAAAAATGCCCGAAAATTATTTATCATCAATAAATATACACTCTTCAAAAAAAGAAACGCAAAGAGAATTTTCAGAGTTGACATATATGTTATTCAAATGACTATAAATCACAATGTTATCAATGTACATATATGAAATTCGGCTCAATGACACATTGGTGTATGGAACACCCGTCTCGGAATTTACAGTCCCATCTGCATACACAACTGTCCAAGCAACATCTACTTACTCTGTAGTAAAAATATAATATATATAGCCAATAAACTTCATTTGTCAGTTTTCTTTTTGGGTCAAATTTGAACCCAATATAAATTGAGAGAAACAACTGATGTAGGCTAGCCTACATATTTTAAAATTGTTTGTACCTCGATAAAGGTCAATGGACAGCGCTGAATGAAAAGCAAATAACAATAATAGACAGAATTCTGTGTTATTTGATCATTGTAAGCAAGCTTTCGTTATAAGGCCTACATGTGGGAAGT
Source organism: Mopalia ciliata (assembly GCA_034783835.1). Classification (NCBI taxonomy): domain Eukaryota; kingdom Metazoa; phylum Mollusca; class Polyplacophora; order Chitonida; family Mopaliidae; genus Mopalia; species Mopalia ciliata. The sequence goes on from JAVFBW010188133.1 coordinate 6,028, forward strand.
TAATAAGGAGCTCTAAATACTCACTTTGTTGTTATAACCGATAGCCTGTTGTACACCTAGATATGTTTTTCCTGCCTCATAATGTAGTCTCTCGCTCTGTTTTAACTGTTAGTCTCCATAGTTCCATATTTTTTACACATATTGTTTATTTTATAACACACTACCACCGCGATTACCGGAGCCACATTCCGCGATTACTCATATACCTGCTAGTCGACAGACGGCAAATCGAAGTAAGCAGGGGGGCTAACAACTAAACCACGACGAAAGAGAGAACTACGATTTTAGTTCATGCACCAAGAAGCTTCATGTGTTTGTGTTGTTTTTTTGTTTTGTCTGGGCACAATACTTACCTTAAGAGGACGATTTAAAACAGTTTAAAAACGAAACTATTTAACAAAGTAGGTATTTATAATGAATTTCTTATCTGGAATCTGTAGAACTATTTTATTTGCATCGCGTTGTAAGTGATGTTTATCAGGATGGGTATAGTATTGATATATTCACCAGTAGAAAATAATAACTGATATATATGATATTCGTGATATACACGGTTTTGATTTACAATTAAATGTGTCTCAGCAGCATATTGTAATTGCCTCAAATGAAAACATGCTTTTCGGTAACAAATCTTGTCTTTTCTTAATAATAGTTCCAGGGTTTGAAAAAATATGCAGTTTTATTGAAGCCTATAATATATTTGGTATTCATTATTGTTCTAGTCCATTGTTGCGTAGAAACTGTGATGTGCAAACAACAAAATGCAAGGATGTCTTTTTGTCGCATGTACCTTCGTGATAAACGTTTGGAGAAGCGGATGCTGGCCGCACTATGACCAAGGATGGTTAGTATTTCTAATTTCATTAAATGTTTCGCGTTTTCTGTTCGAACATAATAAGGCAGTAGGAAAGCTTGAGAGGCCCGATGATGTGACCAAAGAAACATTTAAAGTGGCCATACCATTAAGCGAGTATCTGTGGTAAAGTGACTCGCATAAAAATGAGATATACTGTTTTAAGTAAGAATCACGCAAGGTATTGATTTATTTTTTGGTAATATTTTAAAGCATTTTTCGTTATATTCGCTTTTTTGGCAAAATTCTACAAACCAAAATTTCTCTGGCTTACATATACAATTTTAGATCGGATTCAAGGGCTTTTCTGGGAACTGTAATTGGGCTAAAGATCCCAATTCTATCATGGTTGTTGAGATTTTCAAGCAAACTTTTGAGAAATATTACACTTTATTTAAACTGAAATTTTATTTATAACTTCTGTATATCTGCTAGAGCTCTTTGGATTATTTTGTGTTCTAACCTTCTAGCCTACCAGGAGTTACTCTGTTGGTGTCAGTTGGTTTCAAGTCGTGTGGGGTCTGTTTGACCGGAACTAGATGAAACCCCTATCTCGACTAGTTCAAAAACCGAGTCTTTTGTTTTTGGTTGACCATTCAAAATTGTGTTTAGTTTCTGCTCCAGCTACAACTATTGTGTTCTGGACATTTGCGTCTAGAGCTAATTGTGAACCACAACGGTAATGGATTACCATCAAGCTAAGATAATCTGGTTTTGAGGTTCAAAAGGATTTGTTTAGTCTGGGCAATACAGTTTTTTGTCTGCTTCTTTTAACTTCTGCATCCTTCGATCTGCGTTAGTGTGGTAAGTTTAACTTTTATGTATAGATATACTGTTTGCCTTACCACTGACGGAACATTAATTTCCCTACAGAGCAAAACAATTCCCATTTGATGAATGTCTTGGTTTGGCAACTGCCCTTCAAATAAATACGAACAGTTTTTTGGATAAGTTCATAAACAATTGTTACTATCGCTGACATCATTGCATGTTCATCTGTGGAGACGGTGAACAATCAGTGCCTTGTTTGAGCTTACATCTGTCCATTGGCACTGTATGATTCCTCTCCTAGTGTGATCGATGTGAACTACATTTGAGTAATTTACCGAATTAAGGTGAGCAGTTTTTACTAACAAAATGTACTAATTTGTCAATTATCCAAAGTGTCAGCTACCATCAATGGCGAAATGATGCCTTAAAAATATCAGTTAAATATGTTATAAAAATATCAAAAACAACGTAGTGATATTCTCTGGTGTCAATACGTAGAATATTGTTTTATTTTAAGATTGGATATCTGTCGGTGAATAAATACTTGGTTCCTACGTGGATGCTTTTAAGCCACGTGATGTGGAAGGCACTGGTGAAATGTTATACCGAAGATATCCATCGCTTTGTACCAGGACAAGATATTGAAGCAGGATTGCCAGATGGGCACATCTTAGCATGTTCACTGACTACTGGCAGTTTCTGAGTCACATTTGGTTTACGGCAAGGATACGACAATTGTAGTCCCCCGACATCAACGATCTACAGAGGCTTCAGGGTCACCCTAGGACTTACCCTTCCCTTTTATCGACAGTAAGGGTCGACGTGGGATTTCATCGAAGAATTACAAACTTTTTACATTGGTATGTTGGCCGTAGTAATTAGACATGCCGTAGAGCGTGTCAAAGGCCACCATACGTGGAGCATACGCCTTAGGATCATATGCATTACAATTGACTTTTGCCAACCCTTACAAAACTACGGCGGCAGCGGGAATTCCACAGGCGCTCTAGAACTGCCATTCACTGAAAAATTGTTCAATACACGTTATGGCGAACTTATAATACTAAATGAGCAATTTTATTGTTTTTATTCAGCGGTCAAGAAAGAATATAGCAGTCAGATGGCGTCCGGAACCTGGACTTCACACCTGGAAATAAAGGAGCCTGATGTCCTGGCTTTGTGCAACGAAGGAGCTCTGATTGAGTACCAATTTTCAATAACTTCTTCGGGCGGCAGTAACGTCCCAACTGAGTGAGTGGTGAGAAACGTAAAGTACGAATTCTTAATAAAAGTGCAAATATTTCTCGGTGCAAAATAGTTCAACATCGTTTTCAAAAATAGAACCATGCGCAACGGCGAACACATAGTTTTATCACCGTAAATATCCATGGAGTCAAATGTTCCGGGTTTTGTTTGTTACAGGGGGATGGTACTGATTGTTAATGACAATGGTGATTTCAAGATGGCCGCATCTATTTTCAATCACAGCCGCTGATACCCAGTTAACTGAAAATGAACAACTATTGTAACAAATTTAAGTGATAAAACGAGTTACAAGAAATAGCAAAAGACTTATATTATTAACAAAAAAACCAAGAGGTGAGTCTGACTCATTTAGTCCCATCGGAAGTGCTCTATCATTGTTAGGGTTAAACAGAAAAACAAGAAGCAGTCGCTATATCCACTGCAACTCATGTATGTGAAGTTAGTCTGCGGTTGGCAGTTAGCAGTTGGCTATTCGCCCGGGACCATCTCTTATTTACCAACAAATTAACAACTCAAATAAGGCAGACACTCGGCTTTAAAATAATCAGTCTTACAGTTGTTCAACCGGAAATTCTATTTGAAGATCCCCATTTTAAATAGGAATGTATTTTAGTGTAAGATACACACGACAGATGAAAAATTTGACAGGAATTATCCCATTTTAAATGAAGTTTAGTGTATGATCAAAGGTTTTTTGGAAGTTTGAAAGCCTTGCGTTAAGCGGAATGGTTTTTATCGTATTCACGTCGTCTGTAATACTATCATTATTATTATATATCAATGTGTAGCCATTGGAACCAAAAATTTAATTAGAATGGCCCGATTTGAAATAGGAATGTAGTTTAGTGAAAAAACAATGTGTTTCCAATATTTGAGCCAGTGGAGCAGAAGTCGTCTTCTGCGGGATACCCAGATGGGCAGGGAAGCTAAAAAAAAAAAAAAAAACAACCCCTCAACAAGCCCATTTCTCAGTCAGAAATTAGTTATAAAGAACTAAAGCCCAAAATCTCTAAATACATTTGAAATCTTTGGCAGGATGCATGGGACAGAGAAGTCATAAACAGACTTCGCGACATACATCTTGCTATTGGCCAAAATGTTTACTCCCATGGCATGTCTCAAAAGGACCATGTGGTTCTAACGCGATGTCGTATACGCCACGGTCACCTCACACACAAATTCCTTCTTGCTGAATCCAAGCCTAAGTGTGAAATTTGTGACTGCTTGTACCACATCAAACAGATATTGGTTATGGACTTTGCCACTGTAAGGCAACAGTACTACACAGTCACCTATGTGAATGACCTGTTTGATAACATTGCTGTTGATGTTGTCATCAAGTTTCTTAAACGGATTGTGTGTATCATAAAATCTATTTTTTTATGAAAGATTGAATATTAAAATTGAAAAGTTCGGCCAAGGATACCCCTGACTGTGGCGTAGAAAAATAATCAATCAATCAATCAATCCAAAATTAAAGAAAAAAAG